>LPNX011217743.1:76776-166548 GCA_001517045.1 Pseudotsuga menziesii | reverse complement strand
GCAAAACTTCTGATTTATTGTAAAATTCCATCTCTAAAAATCTGAAGGAACATAGTCATTTTCACAATAGAAAATGTACTATTAATCACCAGAAGCATTACGTCAATTTGTATATACAGCACCCACGTCAATATTGTTAATGCCCGCTGACAGTATATAGTCATGGGTCTTCATGTGGAGAAGAAGTTCAAGATTTTGCTGCTGTAGATGAAATGATTCATGGGAAGAGTGTAACCGGTAGTTTCTAGGCTGCCATAAATTGAAATATCAATGTGGTAAAATCTTCACTCTTATATTGTGCTTACATACTTCCATTGGGCGCATTGGGAAGAATAAAGCTACTACAGGATTTGTTATACCAGAGTCTACTTCTTCATCCATTGATTGTCAGTCCCAGCACATTCTAAGGCTGCTATAGTACTTTCATAACTCTGTATTGTGAGTCAAATAACTCTCATTTCCAGATCTAAATATTTAAGTAAAAGATGAAGTTTTCCCAATAGTCATCTACAGCACATTTCAGATCTCAGCCATTATAAGGTTTTCTCACTGCTATCACATTGTATGGCCACATTACTTGGGTATCTCAACGTTCATTTCCAGATCTGTCAACAGGCTGCTACAGGCATGTAAAAAGCACATTCTTACTATGTTTTTGGGTGTCTGTTTATTAGCCATTTAAATCATGGTTAATGTTATTTTTTTGCTATAATTTATGAGCATGTTATGTGAAGAATTGCCATTAAAATCTATGTTCAAGCAGTGATACATTATTCAAACAAAAATTCAAATCAAAACAGCAGTGAGGCATTATCCGTGTTGAGTTAAAAAGCTCCTACAACCTTTCCATGTAAATCTTGGGGTTGAAAATTCCCACCAATCCTATCATAGCTCCTACATATTTGTTTGAAGAAGGATAAATCGTTAGAACTAGACTTCAACTGTGGGAACAAATTGTATTAGTTTGGTTTAGTTTTATATACTGGCTGTACCATAGCCGTACCCAAAATCGAGGTACGCCGTACCATTTTCACCAAACATACCCAATTTTTTTTTTATGAAGTACCCGGTACGGCAACACTGTTCATGGTACGTGAGGGTACGTCTGGGTACGTACCATTGCTGTACCCAAGTACCCGATACCGGTACGTGTACCCGACCCCTGGGTACGGGTACCCATGCAACATAGTGTTTCCCCAAGTTGAAGGGATTGACTACAATGAAACCTTTGCTCCTGCCGCAAAAATGAACTCTATCTGCCTTGTTCTTTCCCTTGCAGCCTTACATAAATGGGAAGTGCATCAAATGGATGTCAAGTTTGCATTCTTACATGGTGATTTACAGGAGGAAATTTACATGGAACAACCTCCTAGATATGTTCAGAATAACTCTAGCCTTGTCTGTCGCCTTAATAAATCCTTATGTGGCCTTAAGCAAGCTCCTAGAGCTTGTTATGACAAAATGGATAGCTTTCTACTTGACACTGGTTTTTTTAGATGCCATTCTGACCCCAATGTCTATACCAAGAAAGTAGGAAACCATCTCATCATACTTGTTCTATATGTTGATGATCTTATTCTTACTGGTAGTGACCCTAAGCTTTTAACCCATGTGAAATCCAGTCTTAAGTAAAATTTTGAAATATCAGACTTAGGACATTTGCATTATTTTCTTTGTCTCCAAGTCTTGCAAACCAAAGAAGGAATCTTTCTTTCTTAGTCTAAGTATGCTTGTGACCTTCTTCGTCACTTTCACATGCAAGATTGTAAACCAATCCCTTCTCCCTTCCAGTATAGAGTCAAACTTTATACCACTTGTACTTCACCTGAAGTAGATGCCACCTTGTATCGTCAGCTTGTTGGTAGTCTCTTATACTTGACTCATTCCCGTCCTGACCTTTCTTTTGCCGTTGGTCGTGTTGCCCGCTATATGCAAACACCTCATGAAAGTCACTGGAAAGCAGCGAAAATAATACTTAGATATATTCTGGGTACAATTTAGTTTGGGATTCATTACAGTGCAGGGGGGACTCCTTTGTTGATTGGTTTCATTAATTCAGATTGGGTCGACGATCCTGATGATCGAAAGTCTACTGAAGGTTATGTTTTCAGTCTGGGATATGGGCCTGTCACTTGGGCTTGTAAGAAACAACAAGCTATTGCTCTTTCTTCAACAGAAGCAGAATATCGAGCCGCAGTTAATGCCAACCAGGAAGCTTTATGGCTTCGACAGATCCTTTTAGAGTTTGGATTCGAGCAGCAACAACCTACTCCACTTTGGTGCGACAATCAAAGTGCCATCAAGCTCGCCAAAGATTCAGTTCAACATCAACGCAACAAACACATTAAGCTACATATGCACTTCATCAGAAATCTTGTTCATGATCACATTCTTGAAGTGCTCTTTTGCCCTACAGATGATCAAGTTGCAGACATCTTCACCTAGTCTCTTACAGAAGCAAAGTTTTCTAAACTTCGATCTATGTTAGGAGTTAAGGAATTTGTCATTAAGGGGGGATAGGCTCTAATGCCTCCTTCCTTCTCCTAATAGTGTCACTTTTGTAAATCCTTCAATCCTATCCCAAGTTGTTCTGAAGGGGGGATGTTAGGATATTTAGACACTTAGAAGTTAGTTAAGGTCAACTTGTTATAATATATCCATTAGGAAAAGTGTGTTTCGTTAGTATGCATTTGTAAATATCTAATCCGACGGTTAGGATATGTTCTAGACATAAAGTGATCCGACGGTTCATCTTCTGTTAGATCATAACTGTTAAGATTCTATATGCTAAGCTAGATTATCAACATTCAATTCAATTTCACAACAATAGCATATACAGGATCACTGAAAGAAACAGTATTACAAGATCAACACAGATTTATCCTGGGAAAACCCTAAAGGGGAAAAACCCAGCAAGAAAAGCTTCCTCAATAGATGATCAAAAAGATAAAAGATAAAACTTCAGACTGGTCCTTCTCCTCCTTGTAGATAAAACTCAACTAAGTCGGCCCTACTAAACTTGACTAGGCCGATTTCTCTAGGAGGACTCAAAACAACTTAATATTATATTTGGGAGGGTGCTAATGACCCGACTTACAACGGAGGGTTTTCCTCATAACTCTCTACTGACCTAATACAATAATATCATCCTGATGGAGGAATAATAACATCTCCGAAAGGTTCCATCAATAATTCAACACTCCCCCTTAACGAGAAGGGTATTCTACAACAACAACAACAGCAGTAGGAGAAGGATAGAGAGCATCTTCAACATCATCCGGGTGATACATCTATAAATCATTGGAAGCTTTTCATCATCTTTGATATATAGTCTTCATCTTCAATTTCAGCAGCAACAACACTTTGATCGTTCGGTCGACAACATCATCATCAACATTTTAGTCTTTTCAATTAGCAACATCATCATCAACAATACTTTGACCTTTCGATCATCATCATCATCATCAACAATACTTTGAGCAACATCATCAACAATAATTTTATCTTTCGATCAGCAACATCATCATCATCAGCAACAACCTGCAATCCACAATACAAAGACGAAAGTCTACGGATCACTTTAGGACTTAAGTCCAGGGATGGTACAATCCTACCACATTATCGAAGACCGAAGTCTCCAGATACTATTACGGGATAATCAGTCCCTATCACTTTAGGACTTAGGTCCAAGGATGATGCAATCCTACCACATTCTCGAAGATCGAAGTCTTCGGATACTATTACGGGATAATCACTCCCTATCACTTTAGGACTTAGGTCCAAGGATGATGCAATCCTACCACATTCTCGAAGACCGAAGTCTTCGGATACTATTACGGGATAATCACTCCCTATCACTTTAGGACTTAGGTCCAAGGATGATGCAATCCTGCTTCTTTCTCGGAGACATAAGTCTACGGAACACTTTAGGGCAAGTGTCCAGGGATGATACAATCCCACTGCAACATCACTGCTCCCCCTTTCGGGGAAGGTCTTTTTCGAACAACACCAAGCTTGTCTCGAAAGTATTCAAACTTTATTCGAGTCAACACATCAACAACTTGTTCATCGGTGCTCACATACTGGAGCTTTCTGGCTCCCTTCTGTATCATATCTCTAATGTAGAAATACTGGATTTCTATGTGCTTCGATTTATCATGGAACACTGGGTTCTCTGTCATCTTTATACAACTCTGGTTATCACATAGAATCACTGTGGTATCCAACTCCAGGTTAAATAGACCTGACATCAACTTTCGAAGCCATATGTCTTCATAAATAGCAGAGCAAGCTGCTTTTTATTTTTGCTTCAACCGTGCTAAGAGCAACACTGGACTGTTTCCTGCTAAACCATGAAATCATAGGAGACCCTAGACAATAACATCCACCTGATGAGCTTTTTCTGTCTGAGACACTTCCGTTCCAATCTGTGTATAGCCATACAATCTGTAGTCATGGTTTCCATCATAGTATAGACCAAAGTCTATTGTTCCTTTCAGATATCTCATCACATGTTTTGTAGCTACCAGGTGAACACGTCTAGGTTGAACTAGATACTGACTCAAGGTGTTCACAGCAAAACAAATGTCTGGTCTGGTATTTGTTAGATACATCAACGACCCAATAATCTGTCTGTATTGAGTTACATCCACTAATTCTGATGATTCATCAACCAACAACTTCAGGTTGGTATCCATGGGTGTGGCCATGGCTTTACATTCCAACATATCAAATCTTTTCAAAATTTCTACTGCATACTTTCCTTGATTGAGAAAGATTCCTTCTGAGTTCTGCCATACCTCCAAACCTAGAAAATAATGCATTAACCCAAGGTCTTTCATCGCAAATTCCTCAACGAGCTTCTTCTTGCATTCTACAATCTGTTTCACATTTCCTGTCAGAAATAGGTCATTCACATATAGTAATAGTATGAAAGGTTTATCTTCTATAACCTTGAAGTAAAGGTTAGGGTCAGCTTTACTCTTGGTAAAGTCCAAGCTCATCAGAAACTATCTATCCTTCCATACCAAGCTCTAGGAGCTTGCTTCAGGCCGTACAGGGCCTTTTTCAACTTGCATACGTGAGTCCGTCTGTCTTCAACTTCAAATCCTTGTGGCTGTTCTATGTATACTTCTTCCTCAATCACACCATTTAGGAAAGCTGTCTTTACATCCATTTGGTGTAAGTTCCACTTCATCATGGATGCAAGTGCCATGATGGCTCTAATTGAAGTATACCTTGCTACTGGTGCAAATGTTTCTTCATAATCAATTCCCTCTTTTTGAGAGAAATCTCTAGCCACAAATCTTGCCTTGTATTTCTCTATACTTCCATCAGCTGCATGTTTTATCTTGTAGATCCACTTGGAAGATACCACACTCTTGCCTTCTGGTTTGGAAACTATATCCCAAACATCATTCTTGATTATTGATTGGTATTCTTCCGTCATTGCTTCTACCCATTCTTTCTTCTGTACAACTTCTTCATAGTTTGTAGGTTATTGATCTACAAGATCACACATTAAAGCTACATAGTTGGAAAATGGCTTGGGCTTCTTGCTTATCCTTGTGGAGCCTTCTGGAGCTCCATATCTTTCTGTTTCTTGTATAATTTCTCTTGCCTAGGCAGGCTTTCTCTTCTGTGATATCTCCATCGTGGGAGGTTCTTGTGGTTCTATCATATCATGATCTTCAGGTGTTTCATCTTCAGGGAGGAATGTAACCTCTACATTTTTGGGAGGTGCATCTTCCTCATATACTTCTTCATGTTGACATTTTCTGGATCTCTTGAGAGTTGCTTCTTCATCGAATGTTACATCTCTACTGATTTCCATGTGATGGAATCCAGGAATGTAAATTTTGAATGCCTTGGATACTTCACAGTATCCAACAAATATTCCCTTCTTTCTGGAAGGGTCCAACTTGGTTCTTTTCTCTTTCGGTATGTGAACATATACTCGACAACTGAATATCTTGAGGTGACTTACTTCAGGCTTCTTTCCCGTGAACATCTCCTCTGGAGTCTTGAATCTAAGGGCACTGTGAGATATTCTATTTTGTACATAGACATCAATTCTTGCTGCTTCTGCCCATAGATGCATTGGAAGATCTTGATCTTATATCATTGTCTTCACTGCCTCCATGATGGTTCCGTTCTTTCTTTCCGCAACACCAATTTGTTGAGGATTGTAGGGAGTAGTTAGTTCCCTCTTGATTCTAACATCTTTACAAAAGGCTTCAAATTCTTTTGAAGTATATTTTCCGCCATTGTCTGATCGGAGTGTCTTGATTCTTTTGTCTGAAAGGTTTTCTATTAAGGCTTTGAGTTCCTTGAATTTTTCAAACACTACGTTCTTTGCTTTCAAGAAGTATATCCATGTTTTTCTTGAATAGTCATCAATAAATGTAATATAGTATTCAAAACCACTCAAGGATGTGGAGGACATTGGACGACATACATCTGAATGAATTAATTCCAACATACCTTTAGTTTTTGTTTCACTCTTTGGAAATGGATTCTTGATATTCTTTCCTTTTGCACATCCTTTGCAACTGCCTTCATGATTGATCTTCAAGTCTGGTAATCCCGTTACTACTTTGTTCATATGAAGTAGTGCTTTGTAATTTATGTGGGCAAGCCTCCTATGTCACAGGTCACTAGGGTTAGTGGTCTCATGAACAAAGGCTGTTTCTAAATGTCCCTTCAGTTTATACAGGCCTCCTTCTTCTTCACCGATGACAGCTGCATCTTCAATTGACTTTCCTTTGGGCAACATGAGTACTTGCCCATCTATGAATGCAACCCTATATCCTTTCTTATCTAATGCTGAGATAGAAAGTAAGTTCTTCTTTAGACCTGGTACATATAAAACTTCCTTCATCTTTAGGGGGTTTCTTGAATCAAGCTTGTAGCTTACTTCACCGATTCCTTTGATTGGATATTGATAGTCATCTCCTAGAGATACTTTCTAAGGAGAGTTCTTTTCTTCAAGTTTTGACAGAATTTTCTTTTGTCTCGTCATGTGCTTTGAATCACCACTATCAATAAGCATTGTGTCTTCTCTAGGTGTTACAGACCCAGAGAGTGCAGAGAATAGTACATACTCTTTTGCATCCTCTTCTCTTGCTTGCTTTCTCCGAGGTCTTTCTTCTTCTTTTTCTTCATCCTCATCTTCAGCTAGATGTGCATGATGTCTTTTGTTGTTGTTCCTCTTCTTGTATTCTTCTTTCTTCAAAGGACAAATTCTGGCAATGTGTCCTATCTTATCACAATTGAAACATTGAAAGTTGGAGTAGTCCCTCTTTGAGAAACTTTCTCATGTTCTTGGAACCTTCTGGGAGGTTGATACTCCTTGTGGTTTCCCTTCTTGAATTTGGGTTGACTTATTCTTCTATTGGGGTGGCTAGGGCTTGATCATCTTCCTTTAGTAGAGCTTCTCTATTGGCCACTCTAGCCTCCTCTTGAATACAATCTTCCCATACAATATCAAACTTCATGCTTTCCTTTCTGGCACACATAGTTTGGATGAATGAATCCCAGGGTCTAGTGAGACCATTGAGAGCAGTCATAACCAACTCATCTTCATCAAGGGTGTCTCCAATGGCTTCTAGTTGTTCCTTGGAACTAGGAGACCCTTGTGAAATAGTCCTGGATGGATTCTCCATGACTCATCTTGGTGCTCTTCAATTGAGCTCTTAGATTCATCTTTCTGTTGATGTTTCTTCCTTCATACATCCTTGCTAGGGCATCATACATTTCTTTCGGAGTCTTCTTGGATGACACTTGAGGGATCAAGTGATCCTTGATAGAGTTAGCAATAATCCTTTGTGCCCTAATCAGATCCTTTTTGTGCTTCTCCTTAGCTTCAGCCTCATCAGGTTTTGCAACTTCTTTCTTGATATATTTGTCAAGATCATTCTCCTTGAGAATGAGGCCAATTCTGTATTTCCATGCTCAGTAATTCTCTATGCCTTCTAGTTTGTCCTCAAGCTTGGTGCTTGGGGCCATCTTGTCAGGAGATTACAAAAAAATGAAATTCTTGAAAATGAGAAACTGATCTTACCAGGAGATGCGCTTGACTGAGGCGAGTTGACTGGTGTGCTTGGTTTTTAGAAATCTCAAGTCTTCACCTTTCAAAACTGACTTGCGAGATTTTGCAGTGCAGTTTTATGTTTTTCTGGATTTTTGTAGTTTTCTGGTCTAGTGTCAAACTAGGGTTTGACTCTCTTGGAGATCTACCCACTCAAAAATTTCAATCTCAGGCTCAGTGGATGCACTCTAGGAGGGCGCAACTTTTTATGCAGTCAGATCTTCAAAAATCCAATTTTTTTTTCGAGACCCTAATTTCTTGTCGGAGAGGGAGAGAGGGATTTTTCATCTTGTGAAGGCTGTCCTATTTAGGTTAGCTCTAATACCATGTTAAGATTCTATACGCTAAGCTAGATTATCAGAATTTAATTCAATTTCACAACAATAGCATATACAGGATCACTGAAAGAAATGGTATCACAAGATCAACACAGATTTACCCTGGGAAAACCCTAAAGGGAGAAAACCTAGCAAGAAAAGCTTCCTCAATATAGATGATCAAAAAGATAAAAGATAAAACCTCAGACTGTTCCTTCTCCTCCTTTGCAGATAAAACTTTCTCTCTCTCATGCACTACACAAGTGTGTGTCTGTGTGTTTCAAATGAGGAGCGCCTCTCTCTATTTATATTCTTCCTCTCACTTAACTTTTCACTCAACTAAGTCGGCCCTACTAAACTTGACTGGGCCGACTTCTCTAGGGGGACTCAAAACAACTTAATATTATATTTAGGAGGGTGCTAATGACCCGACTTACAATAGAGGGTTTTCCTCATGACTCTCTAGTGACCTAATACAATAATATCATCTTGACGGAGGAATAATAACATCTTCGAAAGGTTCCATCAATAAAATACATTTAGAAATTACAATAATTCAACAATAACTACCTTTGATCCGTGGCTTAACACCCAATTGGTCCATGATATCTATCTAAAGAGCATGGAGGGTCATTGGCTAGTTGATCGATTATGAGAAGCTCATTTGTAACTTTCTTTATTTTGCATAATAAATTGCCTCAAGTTGCTATTTGGCTGGGGCCGTGGAGTGTTTCCCTTTCGACGGTTTAAACCACGTGAAACATCGGTGTGTCGATCTGTGATCAATTTGTGTGAGTGGCTTCTCTAAGTGTTCGGTATTTTGGGAGCACCCTGCAAACACGAACATCCCTCTCCATGAGGGATGCATTTTCTTCTACACCAATTCCATTGCGAAAGTAATCAAACTTTATTCTGAGAAGGCTTGGTAAGAATATCTACAGTCTGGTCATCTGCCGGAACAAACTGTAACTTGACTGCACCTTTTTGCACCATATCACGAATGTAGTGATATCGAATCTCTATATGCTTCATCTTATCGTGAAATATGGGATTCACTGACATCTGTATACAACTTTGATGATCACAGTGAATCACAGTTGGTCCTGGAATCTAACCAAACAATCTTGCAAGGAGTTTTCGAAGCCATACTGCTTCTTGGGCTGTTGTACCGGTAGCCATATACTCGGTTTGTGCAGTGTTGAGTGCTTTTGATATTTGCTTCCTGCTACACTAGGAAATTACTGCAGAGCCCAAACTGAAGCAACATTAGGAAGTACTCTTCCTTCTACAACACATTCGACCCAATCTGAATCCAAAAATTCTTGCAATGTTAAATCGCATCCTAAAGCATAGCTCAGTCCATATCCCATAGTGCCACGTAAGTATCTGAGGACATGTTTTGCAGTAGCCCAGTGAGTCTGCCTTGAATCACTCACAAATTAGCTGAGAGTGTTCACAGTAAAACATATATCTGGTCTGGTGTTTGTCAGATACATGGTGGGATCAATCAAATTAGAATCTGAAGCAGATTCCCTCAGCTTCTTCAGATTTTCATCCATCGGAGTAGCTATGACTTGTAGTCCAACATCCCTAATCTCTTCAAAATATCAATGGTGTATTTTCCTTGACATAGGAAAATTTCCTTCTGCCTCTGCCATACTTCTAGTCGCAAGAAGTAATGCATTAATCCAAGGTCCTTTATTTCAAACTCAGAGACAAACTTCTTCTTACACCATTCAATAAGTTTTTTATTACCTATTGTACTGGTAGCCATATACTCGGCCTCTACAGTGCTGAGTGCTATTGATGTTTGCTTCCTGCTACATGTTATCACCAACCTTGTAGTTGCCTATGTGAGATGGATCCAGGATGGACGGTAGAGGGTCAAGCAATTAAGGAGGTGGAACCAAGATTTCCTCGACTCCCAAATGGATGGTTGTCACGCCAATCGAGGAAGTCTTCACTTTATGTTATCTTAGCCCAAGACAACAATGGGGGAGACCCAGATCTACTCCTGACAGGAGAGATCAGACCTAGACACCAGATCAGATCAAATGGACTTGAGGTACGTAAGGTGTAAGGTGATGGAAACCGTAGATCTATGGATGACGTCACTAGGTGAACCAAGGCTTTGGATCAGGGTTTAGGAGATATGAGATTTGATCCAAGTTGGGACACGGATGACCTATGAGGTAAATACTAGATTTGGGGTTAAGGTACTAGCAAGAGGTGAAGATATCCACTGCCTTGGGAAATGTGACCAATGCAGAACAAGTGAGCACAAGATTGGGGCTATCTAGTACCAAGGGATAGACTCGAAAGAAGGTATGATAGTGTCAAGGCACCCGAGCCAACAGGAGAAGGTCAAAACACAAGGGAAGAAGTCAAAAGAGGGGGTAGCGCTAGGGTTGGAGATCAATGCCTTTCAGATCTAGGGCAATGGAGTCACTTTTCTGCCCAGCATTGAAGAAGACCCACTTGGGTTTAGACCCGATCTACAAACCCAAAAAGTGGTTTTGTCGGAAAAGAACAAATTTTGAGAAAAGAGGGCAACATGGAAGGTAGCGCTAGGGTTTGAAGATTAGTGTTTTTCAGATCTAGGGCAACATAGTCACTTCTAGCTCAGCGTTGAGGAAGACCCACTTAGGGCATGACCTGATCTACAAAACCCAGAAATGGTTTGCCAAGATCTCAAGCGGATTGAGCCATAATATTTTTTGGTTTTTCAATGTTTAGGGTTTTAAGATGAAAATGGAAATACAGGTGCCAATGGATTGAGATCTGGAAGAGATGTACTAACCTGTAGATCTTATCTAGAAAACCTTGTAGATGCCTTGATGATGATGATCCCTGCTATCCCGATCAATTTGAGAAAATTTGAGTGAGTTCTATGCCCAACGTTTTGCCCCAAGAAGCCAATGCGCCCTCTCTCCTGCACAACAAACGTTAACCATATCAGATTTGCTACATCATGAGAAAAAAACAAATGCTACAGAAAAATAGCAAGATGAAATCATAGATTGCATTGATGCTAATGAAAACCCCCTGATACAAAACACATCCAAGCCAAGCGAGTTGAGGAAGCCTTGCAAAAATGCCCAAGTTGAAGTCGCCCTCCTGTAGACAAGACAATGTTTCCCGAAAAATATATAGATCTCACAACAAATACCCAAATGCTAGGAAGCAAAAGATTTTCCAATCACCATCTAAGAACACCAGATGCAAAGGAGATCCAAGAATTTCCACAAGAAAAGTTTTTCTATTATCCAGATCCAAGAGCCAAAGACTCTCTACAAATGAGAAACTCTCTCCTTTAAACAGGAATGAGAGAACCAAAATCCTAACCACTTTTCAAATGGGTGGCTAAGATTAAAAGATACAAATGTTCTAATCAACGGTTGAGATGAGCTCAACATACAATACATGGATCAATACAATAATATAATATAAAAGTGGACTAAATCAGCGTAGGAGAGGGGATCCCACTAAACAAAAAATAAATGAAGCACATGGTGGGTCCAAGGAGTGTTAACTATAACCCCCTTTGGGTGTCCGCATGGCACGATAAAAATAATATAATTTTTTAACTGTGAAATTGTGCCTCTTTGAGGAAATCGTGAACCTCCAAAAAGCTCCAGAAAAAAATAAAATATGCCCGAAAAATAGATGTGGGCTCATCCAAGTGCTGCAACTGTTGGAGAAGAAGTGGAAGACATCACCCTCATCATCAGAATTCATCCCATGCCATTTCCTTGCCTTAGTAGCCCAAATCGAATTCTTTAATAGCTAGTTTAATTATTTTTTATCTGCCTCGGGAAACTTGACATGCCAAAAACTGCCTCCTAGGGTGCCTGCGTTATCCAATTGAGCCCACCAGGCTCTATGGGAGGGGGTAATATGGTACAATCAAGTGGCCGGACCCCCCATGCCTCATACAACTCCCTAGGAGATCCAAGAAAAATATTTTCCTGCTCAAACAGGCCATTCAGTATAGTAAAATTGCACCAGAAGGGTAAACTGTGCCTAATCATCCCTGCAAGTGCCCAGAACTGAAAACAAGCTGTCTCAGTGGACTCAGAGAGTCCAAATCCATCTAAGGTGTATACTCATACCCTCTTTAGGTCCTTGCATGATCATCTACAGTATCCAATATACTAAGATAGACAAAATAATAACCTGTAAATGACCATATAACCAACAATATAACTCAAGCTAGCATCCATATGGTACAACTGTTCAAAGGCTAAGACATGCTCTACAAATCATTTAAGTAACAATTATAACAAGTAGCAATCACTTCACTGGTGGTCTATCAACCAAATATACAGGGTTTCATTTATTACTCATAACTCGGACCAGACTTTCAAGACCATACTCACTTCATAGTTGTAATCAATTTGCTAGTGAAGGGTGAGGGCTAAAATTCACAAGGCTAGGCCAAAGGGTGACTACCAACTTGGCATTGTGACACTTCGGATATGGAAAGGGATACTCACTCTAGCATATGATAGACAAGCAACAACAAAGGGGATGACAGTGCCTCACAGATGGGTGAGTTACTTTATAGGTGCTTATTCACCTTGACAAATGCTCACAATCCAACTCAATACAAGTAGGCCAACAATCCTTGGATATAACTTTTAGGAACCATTGTTTTTTTGGGCCTTTGATTTTCCATAGCCTTGATCCATGTTTATTACACAGATTTTTATTATTTAGGGTTTATGCATTCATGTATGTTGAAAAACACTCTTTTCATGAATGTATTAAGATATTCTTTTCATTGTACTTCAAAGTCAATTTCATTAGGCTAGCCTTGCATTCACGTATGTTTAGAAACACTACTTTTCATGAATGGGCTTTTTCATAAGATATTCATTTCATTTCCAAATACATTGTATTGATGGCAGCTCTACTTATTTGAGGTTAGCAACCACAACCTAGGCAACTCAAAGCTGAGACACAAATAACAGGGAGGCTTGTCCAACAAAGGCTTTAGTGGGGAAAGGTCCTCCATGCCATAAGTCAAGTAGTAGGTCGGGTTGAGAACATAACTGGAAGGTAATGGATGGGTGGAGACAATGAATAATGAAACCAACACTAGCAAGCCAAAACATGGTGAGAATGACTACCTCTATTCTCCCTAAGGAGGGTAAGACCAATGAGTATAGATCAAGAACATCCAGGTTTGAGTAGGGACATCAATACATCCAAGTCCACATATTTATATGATTGCCAGATCATGAAACTAAGTGGTAATACATGTCAGAAGAATGAGTATAAGAGCAATGATAACCATAACACAAGATAATACAAGCCGAGTCATAAACATGTAAATAATCCATCTGAATCAACATCTGTCCAATGATAAAGCACCTATACAACTCTGGGCACTAATAATTGCTTTGCAAATGGCTAAAATGACTACAGCAGTCCTCAAATCTGAGTGTCCTGAGACTCAGTCATGGCATGGGATAGTACTATAGTCCATTAATCAAATCATGATCCATCATAGATGCTCATCTCAGCATCTCATATGTAGGGGAACTGGCTGAACAGTGTACTGAAATCTGAAAAATAGAATATGGTAGCTTGACTACTATATATGTGATAACATTACACTAGGCATCTACAAGGTTTTCCAGATAAGATCTACAGGTTAGTACTTCTCTTCTAGATCTCAATCCATTGGCACCTGTATTTCCATTTTCATCTTAAAAGTCTAAACATTAAAAAACCAAAAAATATTATGGCTCAATCCGCTTGAGTTCTCGGCAAACCATTTCTGGGTTTTGTAGATCAGATCATGCCCTAAGTGAGTCTTCCTCAACGCTGAGCTAGAAGTGACTCTGTTGCCCTAGATCTGAAAAACACTGATCTTCAAACCCTAGCGCTACCTTCCATGTTGCCCTCTTTTCTCGAAATTTGATCTTTTTCGGCAAAACCACTTTTTGGGTTTGTAGATTGGGTCTAAACCTAGGTGGGTCCTCTTAAACGCTGGGCAGAAAATGACTCCATTGCCCTAGATCTGAAAGGCACTGATCTCCAACCCTAGCGCTACTCCCTCTTTTGCCTTTTTCCCTTGCGTTTTGACCTTCTCCTGTTGGCTCGGGTGCCTTGACACTATCATACCTTCCTTCAAGTCTATCCCTTGTTACTAGATAGCGCCAATCTCGTTCTCACCTGTTCTGCATTGGTCACATTTCCCAAGGCAGTGGATATCTTCACCTCTTGCTAGTACCTTAACCCCAGATCTAGTATTTACCTCATAGGTCATCCGTGTCCCAACTTGGATCAAATCTCATATCTCCTAAACCCTGATCCAAAGCCTTGGTTCACCTAGTGACGCCATCCATAGATCTAGGGTTTCCATCACCTTACACCTTACGTATCTCAAGTCCATTTGATCTGATCTGGTGTCTAGGTATGATCTCTCCTGTCAGGAGTAGATCTGGGTCTCCCCCATTGTTGTTTTGCGCTAAGATAACATAAAGTGAAGACTGTCTCGATTGGCGTGACAACCATCTATTTGGGAATCGAGGCAATCTTAGTTCCACCTCCTTAGTTGCTTGTCCCTCTACGTTCCATCCTGGATCCATCTCACATAGGCAACTACAAGGTTGGTGATAACACTTCCTTGCAGAAATCATTGAATTTTGTAGAGATATACTCTCCACCATTGTCTGATCTCAGGATCTTAATCCTTCTTCCAGACAGATTCTCGACTTGTGCTTTGAACTTTGAACTTGCTTAGTACTTCTTCGGATTGCTTGGTCTTGAGAAAGTATATCCACGTCTTTCGTGAGTGGTTATCAATAAATGTTACATAGTAGTTGTAACCACCTAATGAAGTAACAATCACGCGTTCACACAAGTCAGAGTGGACTAGATCCAATATTCCGTTGTATCTTCTTTCACTTTTCGGAAAGGAACCCTTGGTATTCTTACCGAGTGCACATCCTCTACATATACTATCATGGTCTACATGAAGTACTGGTAGACCTCTCACCATGTTCCTTAATGCTGGGAGAGCTTGATAGTTTAGATGAGCTAGTCTTCTGTGCCATAACTTACTTATGTTGGTGGAATCATGGACTAAAGCTTGACCTGGTAAGGTGCTCAATCGATACAAGCTCTCCTCCCTTACACTAATCACTTTTGTTGTGTTCATGCTAGAACTTGTGCCATGCAAGCACATTTCCATCTGCAAATGTAACTCTATATCCCTTGTCCACTAAGGCAGAGATGGAGACAAGGTTTCTTTTCATACCAAGTATATAAAGCACATCATTCAGGTGTAGTAAGTCATTGGATTCTAATTGAAGAGAGGTAGATCCAAATCCTTTCATAGTGTAGTCAGAATCATCTCTAAGTACAACACGGAGATGAGATTCTTTCTCAACAACTTTTGAGAGATTCTCTTTATAACTAGTCATATGTTTAGAAGCGCCACTATCTATAAGCCATGTATCACTAGTGGCGAGAATAGTACTTGATAATGCTGATATGAAGAAGAATTCTGAACGATCTTCATTTCTTTGTTTCTTGTGATGATGGCCTTCTTCCACATAAATTGTCGAAGCTTCATGCTTCCTTTTGTTTGCACTAAAACACTTGCTTGCATAGTGACCATATTTCTTACACTTATAACATTGTATGTGTGATAAATCCTTCTTCTTTTCCCTCCGCTCTAGAGAAGAACTTGGTCTCCTAGCTTGGTGCTTATGGTTGTGAAACTTCCTTCCTTTTCCCTTGCCTCTCTTGGCATGAGTAATGAAGGCTTGATTCTCCTCAACTTGAGGACCATGGAGTCTTTGACTTGCTATAATCATTGTCTCTTCCCAAGTGCAATTTGCCCATAACTTGTCAAATTTGGCCAACTTGGTTCGACCACTTATGGTTTGGATGAAAGACTCCCAAGATGATGGAAGAACATTTAGAGTGGTCATGACAAGCTCCTTATCTTCAAAGAACTCAGATGTCACCTCACTAAGACCTCTGAAAGAACTCAGATGTCACAATTTCCCAAATACCAAACTTCTTCAGATAAGCCTTCATTTTGCTCCTCCAACTGAAATAATCTGTAATATCAAGTATAGGTACGTCATTGCTTGATGACTCTTTCTTTTCCTCCATTGTGTCTAAGGATCTCCTTCAAGCTTGCTAGGCTTGTGACGAAGGCCTGCTCTGATACCAATTGTTAGACACTGAGAGGGGGGGTGAATCAGTGTAAAGCCAATTTTAGAACTTTTCTTAACTTGTCACAATTAACTACCAATTCATCATTCCACTATTCTACCAATCTCGTAATCTTTACATAAACATCTTTCACTTCATCATTCACATATCATAAGCATTTGAATCACCAAGAACCATAACACAAAAGAACACAACACCATATAATTTTGTAATCTTTTTGTATTAGTTTTGGACCGGCTACAACCGTGAGGTAAAATTAGCACCTACTGATACTAAGAGCACCTACTCTTCATTCAGGACCCTGCCTGGTTTTCTTAGACCTTGCTAAGAAGGGTTTGAGGTATCCTAACCTCAAAAGCAAGACAAGCTTGCATTTACAGTTAAAGCATAATTTCATCAATCACATCAACATTGCTGTAACACTGCTCATCAGTCATCTTGTTCATTTGCTCACTATTGCTCAACAACCTCTGTACTCTAGTCATTGTCATATCATATCAGCACTTGTCTCTAGTCCACTTCAACACCTCTTCAAGGAGCATTCATCAGCACTTCTTCATACAGTCACATTAACTCTTCATTCTGTCCACCGGCATCATGTCTTTAGCTGTAGATTCATCTCTGCCATAAACTCACTGTCATATTCAATCTGTCAAGCATCTCATTGTGTAAGCACTGTCAATGTCATCAACTTGTCACTATCATTCGTCATATCATATCAGACTGCTGTCATTGTCATATGAATGGCTGTCACTATCTTGTCAAGTCAATGTATGTCACTGTCTAGCTGTCACATAAAGATGCCATAACTGCTGTAAGGTCAATTCGAGACTGATGTACTTTATTCCCAAGCAAATATAGACCTTTTTCAGGGCTGGAAATGACTAATAGACAACCAGGGATAAATGGCAGCCTGTAGTGTTTAATCATCTCATATAATACTCATAGTACATTATCTTTATCATCATGTTTATGTCTTCAAGGACAAGACCCTCATTTAGAGCCTATTGTTCAAACCTCAGTCATCTTACATTCACATCATAATCATATCATCATCATCAGTTATGCAACATCAAAAAGTATGGAGATGCATCATCATAAAACATGTGTCAACAGGGTTACCTATCATGGTATCATGTACATCAATTATGATTATCAAAGCATCATCATGAATATAGTATAGGTCTTCACACATTACTGTATATACTGATCATCATGGCTTATGCATACCTGTCTATGTCACTGTTCATACCTGATCATCATGGCTTGCATCATAATAAGGTATTGCATTCTTCATCAAGGCTGTAGCAGCCTTGTCCATCAACGATGGTAGCTTATCAAAAGCTTACCAAAAGCTTTCGATATACTCACACTACTGTTCAAGCCAACCTATCACTGTATTCACTTCATAAACATCATCATTCTATCATCATATCACCATCACTTACATGTCAAAGTTTGTATCTGTCTGCTGCTGTACATATGGTCAGTGTGCTGGTAAAAACTTCAAACCAAATTCACCACACTTTCACAGTCAAATGTATTCACACACAAACATGTCAGTGTCAATTTTGTCAATCTGATCACTCCAGCGTCAAAGGCTCAAGGATGGAACTAGTATGCCACTGTCATCAATGCCAAAATAACACAGTCATCATTGTGCATACATCACAGTCATACATCACTGTACTTTAGAAGAACATACACCACTGCCATCTCATCTTCACTAATGCATCACTGTTTTCATGATCTCAAATCTGTGGTGGACTTGGACTAATGCACTCCTGTGATAAGACCGACTCCCTCAAATATTGACAGGCTGAAAACCCTTCAACTGCTGATAAATATCTCCTCTAGACAGGCTTCTCCGCAAAACTCGGACTGTGTTAAGGTGTAGAGAGGCTGCTGCTCAAAGCTGTGATAGAAAAAAGACCTTCTCAAATTCACCTTTACTGCTGCTACTGTATCTTCCTGTAGCCACGGAACCTTGCCTCAGACAACGAATTTTGAGAAGAATTTCACTTCATCCTTGTCCCCTTTAGATAGGAAAATCAGAGATAAAAAAAATCACTTCATTTGAAGACTTTAACTTCTACTACAGTTGCTGTAGATGATTCAAAAAGTTCAGAGCTTAACTTCAGCTGTTGCCACCGAAATTTCAGTCTTCTCTGTTTCAGCAAAATCTGCCTCAAAGGGGTTCCGAATTTATACTTTAAATTTGTTATTTGAATTTTTAATTTTGACTTTGAATTTTAATTTTATTAAATCACTTTATTCAAAATCCACCCTACACTTAAGTCACACAATCACTCCTTATCATAAGGGTGTCTTTTAACCTACTAGGGCTTGCATGTATGACTTTGCCACATCATTAAAGTTCATAGGGTGTCCACCATATCAAGGGTATAATAAGTGTCCAAGTGCCATCATCACTTCTTAGGGTTTGCAAGTTTTAGGTGTCCTTTTATCAACACATCAAAGATTCATACACATGAGCCACACCATTTTCACCAAGTGTGGGTTGAAGGGCCTTCATAAAGGTTTCATGACTTCATTAAGTCATCAATGACCATGTTTTCATGTCACCTAACCATGTAAGTGCAAGTAGTGGGCTCCATGATGTTTGCAAGGCCATCAAGATCTTTATTAGGGGTTCCAAGTCTTCATGGGCTTCTTTATCAAGCAAGGGGCTTCATGGTCTTTTTTAACCGCCTCAACCACATGATCCAGCATGATATCACCTGTGGGGTAGCTTGGTTTCTCCTGGGGTACCATGACACCATTAGAGCATGAATGACCACAGAATGGGTCATTAATACTTCTCCAACCCATCTAGGGTTTCTCCAACGTCTACCAAGGGCTTCAGGACCATCTCCAGGGTCTTTAATGTCTTCAGCAAGGTGGTGGCTTCAATATTCATCCTTGTGGGTACAAGGACCTTGTCAACTGGGTACAAGGTGCTTCAAGGCACAAACCCACTTTGTAAGGGGTCAAGGCACTGCAGGTGGGACTTGGTGGCATCAATGACATCCCTTGGGGCCACTGCAAGTCCATGTTGGCATCAATGACAATTTCATCAATAGCGTCCTTATGACCAAGATAGCCCTAAAATAAGGAAAATTAGTAGATGATTCAGGGGATCTTAGTGAAATCTCTTAGTGGGATAGTTAATTAGAGTTTAAAACAATTACTAAGAGATTTTGAGCTTCCAGGTAAAAAATCCTCGATTCTACCCTAGGGTTTTAAGCAAAAAAATGAGATCTAGGGAAAAATGGTGAAATGAAACAAAATTGGATCTTCAGACTGATTGCTGGATGCAAGGTTAAACAAATGAAAGTGAAACCAACAATACCCAGTTTGCGGTTTCAGAAATACCAGTCCTCCCAAGGAGGGCGTCTTCCCCTAAGAAGAAGACCAATGCTTAAGATGGGAAAATGGAGTCCGATGATGATGAAAGCTAAGACTTAGGGGTTTTATAATAAATCCAAAGTGGGTTTTGAGTTTTATGTCCTGCCACAAACTAGAACCTACAGATCTATGGAATGAGGGTTTTAAATGAGGTTTTGATGAAAGGAAAATGCAGCCCCGACTTGATATTGAGAAAAAAAGATAAATTTACCTAGGAAAAGCGTACTTGATGTTTTCGAGGATGAATGCCAAGGTGATGAAGATTATTTCCGCATAGATCAAGTGGAGAGATGGTGAAAATCTAGCTTTGTTAAAACACCCTCTCTCCTGCCAAACTAAGTAGATAACAATGAGAATGGCAAGAAAGATGACAAATGCTGACGAGAAGTGAACAAATAAGAGAATAAGAAATCATAAGACAGAAATATTCCCTGTATTGATCAACTCGGAAAGCAGAGCAAGATGGACGTCTCCCACAGGTGCGCCCCTCTCCAAATTGACTTCCCTTTCAAGCAAATGGATCTAAAAAATATTCCATAGACTCACCAATAATCTCCAATGCAAGCGAGAAATAATGTCAGTCAATCACAAAGAACATTCTTCAATCATCCACAAAAGACAAGAGATCCCAGAAAGATTTTCTCTATTATTCTTCAAGAGCAAATGGTGCCAAATTTCCCGATGGGATACAGTGGGGGGGGTCTCGTCTTTATATAGATTTTGAGAGACGCAAACCCTAACTTACTTTTACATCCGATGGTTGAGATTATAACATCATCAATGGTGGAGATCAAATTTACATGGATCAACTTGACTAGATCAAGGGGGCACACTTTTTGCCCAATGACACCTTGTTTAAGTAAAAAATAAGATATAACATAAGATGTGATCATGATAATGCATAAAAAGGGGGTCACTAGGGGATTTATTCACCCTAGGCCCCATTACAACCTCATAACATATGATATAGCAGTGTAATACATCAATTAGCCAAGTTGAGGGGTGCCCCTTGGGAGACGTCCTCACTGGTTGTGCCAAGAATAAAATAATATGGACAACAATGTTGACTGAAACTCCTGAAGAACTGTCCGGGGAGCAAAACTACATCATTTGACAAATTTCCAAGCCGTTTCCTTGACCCAATAGGCCAAATCGATTTTTTTAGTGAGTTCTCTAGTTCATTTTCTGGTGGTACATCCTCTGAACTGATAAAAGTCATCATAACTCCGTCTAGGATGAGAACTGGGGCAAACTGACTGTACTGGATGATCTGGAGACACAGAAGAATGGTGTAAGTGACTACTCATACCCCCTGGAGCACTGCAATTCTGTAGGAGAACAAAAATCACTGCCATCTGTAATAAAATTTGATCACTTGGCCAATATTAAAGTGATAATAATCATTGTTCATGAGATATTGGGCCAAACTCTCAAAACTGATACCGCAGTATTGGTCTTGGGCATATTTGGAACAAATATAAGCAATGTTGTTTCTGAGTCACTGCCTTGGGAACCGTGTTTGACTTGGTGAACTGGGATGACCAGGTCAAAGTACCCAAACTGGAGGAGAGATACTATATCCATATGATCCTGCATGCTTTCAAGGTAAGAAATGCTCCAATGGTGTATATCAAAACCAAATTTAAATAATGTTATTCATAATCATGGTGACAACAATAGTATTAGTAAGTAAGATATACCTGTGCCTTCGAAAAATCTCGGAACCTTCTGGAAGTATGCTTGTTCATGCCATACTTACAAAGCTTAAATAGTGTGCCATTGTTGGGTGAAGATGGAAAACAAGGCTAAAGCAAAGGGAAATGACTTCTGACTGACTTTGACTATGTGATCTCTCCGAATGATAACCAATATACTCAACCAAAGTGACATATGCATGACAGATAACAATAGGGGATGGTGGTGTCTCACAAGTGGATAAAGTACTTAGGTTTGTTTCCTTCAGGCTCTAGCAAGTTTTCCTTTTCATTATTTTCACAATATAGGTCAACCTCCAAAGGCAGGTTCCTTGGAAGCCTTCTAAGCTCTAGTATTGACAAAGAAATAACCTTTGCAGGCTAGTCTCACCCTGTTGCCCTGTGGGGAAAAATGAGCCGAACGCTATACAAAGAGTGAGTGCTCATCCTTTGACCATTGACCTTTCTCAATACTTTCATATTTCACATAAGATAGTAGCCAAACTACAAGATCAGGTGCCTTGGAAAGCCTTCTGGGCTCCAGCAAATGACTAAGGCCTAGCCGCGCTACCAGCAAGCAGTGCATAGCCCCAACGGGTTTGCCTCTCCCTGCTGCCCATGTGGAGGGCAAATGAGCCTTACATTATACAAAGAATGAGTGCTCAACCCCTTGGCCATTGACTGCTTTTTAAACATTTACTTTGCATCATTTAGATATAGATTTTATGCGTTCCGATGCTTTAGTATTTAGCAACACTGTTTGGAGGAGCACTTGTTTTGAGGACTAAAGGGAAACTTCCCGGTGAACCCAACCACACTGGCCAAGCCACATACTTCATAGCCAGATGCACATAACAACATGGAGTCTATCATGCATAGGGGTCAAGATGGGGAAAAGATCTTCAATCTCACAAGTCTCAATCAATCCAAGTCATGGGATAAAATTCAACAACGGATGAACTGGATGGATGGGGACAAATGACACATGGAACCAACATAGCACTAAGGTTCACTATTTGTACAAGCATGGCATGAGCAACAGTCTTCACATCAAGTCCTTTGATTAGTCTCAGCACAAGTTCAAGCATTAGTACATGTATAAGCATAGGTCACCATGATCATCCTAACAACACAAGCAAAGGTGTTTGATATACATCACAGAGCAAAATCAAACGACAGAAGCATATACTTGATCTCACCATATATACTTGTCTCCATCTGATAAGCCCCTCTGTAACTATGTGTAACATATGTGATCTGCTATTCTGCTCAAATGAACTAGGTCATCATTGAAAGCATCTCAATGGACTAATGGATCTCAGTCCTGGCAAGGAAACTCTACTAATCAAGGCTCTAGAATGGTTGAGACTGTAATGATCCATGCTAAAACCCTATGTGAATGCAAAGCTCAGAAGAATAAAGAAATCAATCTGTATGCTGCATCATGGTAGCCCAACTGCAAATGTATATGTGATAAAAATGACTAAAATGACTTAAGGTGTTTTAAGTTGTGTCAATGGAGAATTAAAACACAACCGTTGATTTGGATGATTAAGATCTAATCTCAACCATTAGATCTTAGGGTTCAGTCGATTTCATAATGAGAAAAAAGAAAAGGCGGCTTGAGGCAAAAAGGAGGTACGAGTTGTATTATTCTTCATGAGCAGTGAATTGGGCTATTTGCAGTAGCAGAGTTTGCAATTGGAAGAAGGCGAATTCACAGGAGGAGACAGAGTGAATCCACTAGCTATTGAAAGAGAGGGCCAATTGTCGAGGGCAATTCTTCAGCAATAGAAGAGGGGTGCGAAACCCACAGTAGATGGTAGACAGAGAGGGACACAAATCCCAAGATGTCCAACAAAAGAGAAGGGTGCGATTCCCAAGAAAACGTTCAACTAAAATCAAGCACAAATTTCGATGTAGGAGGTTTAAAGATAAGTCTATGTGTTTGCTAAAGGATATTCTATTGTACTTCATTCTATATCTGCTTGAGATAATAAAGGATTTCTACTCTCTCACTAGGGCATTAAACTATGATTTATTTAGACTTGAAAACGGGTTGGGGTCAAAGAATAAAAATTTACATGTTATTAGAGCGCAGTTGAAAGATTGAAGCAGTACACACACCAGATTTGTCATATCCGTGAGAGCAGAGACCGGATCTATGAAAGAAACACCTGAGAGCAGAGACTAGATATATGAAAAAAACATTAGATCTGTGAGCGCAAAGATCAGATCTGTGAAAGAGAGGGTTAGTTTGTTCACCAAGACTGAGATTAGGACTTATTTTTAGTTTTGAAGTTCATGGCTACAGGTTTGGGAGTTGAGGACAGACTAGATGGGGTTTGTAATTTCGATCCATGGAAAGAGAGGATAGGGTTGCTTCTACAGGATTGTGAGTTATGGGATATTGTGAACAACACACAAGCGAAACCTGTAATAGTGCCTACAAATGATACTGCTTTGGTCGAGTACACCAAGAAGAACACAAGGCCAAAAGTATCATCCTTGATGCCATCAATGATCATGTGACAGGTAAGGACAACGGCTATCAGATGTGGAATTCCTTAACTAAGCTTTACGAGAGTTTCAATGAAAATCAGAAGATGGTACTGAGGGAGAAACTAAAAATCATTAAAATGGTCAAGACTGAATATGTTGCCACTTATCTTACCAAGATAACTGAGGTGAGAGATGAACTAGGTGCTATTGGGGAGTTTGTTGTTGACAACTTTCAATGGGGTAACCAAGCAATGGGCTATTTTTGTTGAGGCTGTTGTTGCTAGAGAAAATCTAGCCAAGTGGGATTGTTTTTGGGATGACTTCATTAAGGAAGAAACCCAAAGAGGATATGTACAGGGTAGCTCATTTCCAGGTAACAATGAGAAGAATGTGGCACTTACAACGAAGGAAAGAATGTAAATTTTCCTTTAACATTCAAACCAGGGCTAAACAATATATTCAAATAGATATACTGATAACCACACATGAATATCTTTTATAGTATGCAGCGGAATATAAAACTGATAACCATTTACGACATCAATCACATCAATAGAAACGACACAATCTTTTTAGGTAGAAACCCCCAGACAAAACGAAAGATGGGAAAACCAGTGCAACAGTATGAGTGGATATTTTTATTAAGAAAACACAGAGCTTTTACAATATCAAAAAATCGATTTATGCCCTAGATGACAACATCGAAATACCCAAAATCATTGAGAAAAACCTCTGAGATGGCACGGTTCCCAAGACAGCTTTTGCTGCATCGCTGTACGGAATCCGTACGGCCTGCGGTACGAATCCGTACAGACTGTACGACCCTACTGTTGTACGGTGTACGACCCTGCTGTATGGTGGTGGTGGTGCTGCTACTGTTGTATGGTGTACCTCTGCCAAAGTCTTCTCTCTCTCCTCTGCAATTTAGGGCTTCCTTGAGTTAGTGCTCCTTCGTCTTCTTCGCCAAAATTCTCTCTCACACTTCTTTCTCCGTCTCCGTCGGAATACAACTGTGTCCTTTGCACCAATTGACCTTTCTTTTATAACTTTAGGTAAAGCGAAAACCCTAATTTCACTTTCACTCAAAGTCAATAAATAATTAGATCACTTTAATTATTTTCCTGAGTAAACTTAGGAAAAATAATTAAATACAATTGGTTTCCTAATTTAAGTCTTCTGCATACAAGGACACATACATGCATGCAGGAAGGCCTTCCTTATTGCTGCTAGTTTAACACTCCCTCTCAACGACGAAGGGATTCGGTAGCAATCCCATCTTATCCTTGAACTTCACAAAACTGTGTCTGCAAAGTGCCTTGGTGAAAATGTCCGCCACTTGCTCATCTGTCTGTATGTAATCCAACCTGATGGTTCCTCTCTAAACACATTCTCTCAAGAAGTGGTACCTGATGTCTATGTGTTTGCTTCGGTCGTGGAACACTAGATTCTCAGGTTGCTTGATGCCACTCTCATTGTCACAGTGAACCACTGTAGCCTCTAACTCACACACGAACAACCCTGAAAGTAACTTCCTCAGACACATACCCTCACAAGCAGCCATGCCAGCTGCCATGTACTCAACCTCTGTCGAGCTCAATGCAATTGACTTCTGTTTTCTGCTAAACCAAGACACAACTCTCGATCCAATGCTGAAACAACAACCTGAAGTACTCTTCTGGTCCTCTTCACATCCTTCCCAGTCAGCATCTGTGAAACCTGCTAATTGTACACTCACCCTGCGTTCATAAACCAATCCATACTCCACTGTACCTCTGATGTAGCGAAGTATGTGCTTTGCAGCTGTCCAATGCACTCTACGAGGTTCCACCATGAACTGGCTCAAAGAGTTGACTACAAAGCTAATGTCTGGTCGTGTGTTAACCAGATACATAAGCGATCCGATAAGACGACGATACAAGGTAGGATCAAATTAGTTTGACCTTGATGCATCAATTTTTCTCCAGTTGGAAACTAGAGGTATGTCCATAAGCTTGCAGTCCTCCATCTTGAATCTCTTCAAGATCTCTACTGCATACTTCCCCTGTCCAATGAAGAAGTATCCATCTCTCTGCCAAACCTCCAAGCCCAGAAAGTAATGCATTAACCCAAGGTCTTTCATCTCAAACTCAACTGCAAGATTGGACTTGCAGTCTCCAATCAACCTCTCATCTCCTGTGAGAAAGAGATCATCCATATATAGGACTAGTATGAGAGGCACCTCACTCGTCAAGAAGTACAGGTTGTGATCAGCCTTGCTCTACTGAAATCCCATCTCTCGTAGATAACTGTCAATCCCCGAGTACCATGCTCGAGGTGCCTGCTTGAGCCCATAAAAAGCTTGATGCTGTCTGCATACACGCATCTCTCTATTCTCCACATTAAACCCCTCTGGCTGCTCAATATATACCTTCTCCTCTATCACTCCGTTGAGGAAGGCAGTCTTGATGTTAATTTGATGGACTTGCCAACCCATCTCAGCTGCTAGTAAGATAGTGGTTTGAATGGAAGAATACCTGACAACATGGGCGAAGGTCTCCTTATAGTCAACACCCTCCTTCTGTGAAAACCCCTTTGCCACGAAGCGTTCCTTGAACTTTTTCACGCTTCCGTCTACTGCATGCTTCACCTTGTAGATCCATCTAGATCTCACCACCTTTTTCCCTTGTGGCCTCGGCACAACCTCCCATACCTGGTTTTTCATAATGGAGTCATACTCCTCAACCATAGCCTCCTGCCACACATCATGTTGTGTAGCCTCCTCAAAGCTGGAAGGTTCAGAGTTAATCAACTCTTTCATCAGTGCCATATAACTGAGTCTCACTAGTGGTTTGCTCTGTCTCATGGAGATCTGTGGAGGATCCACCTGCCTGGAATCCTGAACTGTGGATCTGAATGACTTAGGCCTTGGCCTAGTGTCAACTTGCTGTGGTTGTTGGATACCTGTTTCTTGCTACAACTCATCCTCCAAGTCAATGATTGAGGAATCCTGTCCACCTGACTCCCTCTGACTACCAGAACCTGTGCCCTGTCTGTACCTGTACCTGTACATATGACTCCTCCAACTTGACTCCCGAATCATGTGCTGGCTGCTGCTTTGCCGGTAAGTCCATAGATCTCTGCAAGGCCCTGTCCTCATCGAACTGGACATCCCTATTCACAATGATGCTGTTGAGAGCAAGAATGTAAACTATGTGTGCCTTCGAAGTGTCAGCATGATCATGACAATAGAAGACACTACCGAATATGCGAATGCGACTCACATCTGGCCTAGTGCCTGTGAAGACCTTTGTTATCACATATATAGTAGCCAGGCTACCATGTTCTATTTTTCAGACACAGTACTTTTTTCAGCTAGATCTCTTACATATGAGACGCTGAGATGAGTAGTTTTGCCGGATCATTATTATATTTGTGGACTATTGTACTCTCCCATGTCAGGACTGAGTCTCAGGACACTCAGATTTGAGGACCGATGTAGCCATTTAGTCATTACAGAGCAGTTATTGATGCCCAGATGTATATCAGTGCTTTCGCATTGGATAGAAGATGTTTCAGATGGATTATATGCATGATTATGACTCAGCTTTTTATATTGTGTTGTGGTTATCATTGCTCTTATACTCATCTTTGTGACATGTATTAACATGTGGTGCCATGATTTGGCGGTCATAATTATATGGACTTGGATGTATTTGTATTTATGTATTGATGTCCCTATTCTGACTTTGAAGTTCCTGATCTATACTCATTGGTTTTACCCTCCTTAGGGAGAATAGAGGTAGTCATTCCCACCATTGTTTTGGCTTGCTAGTGTTGGCTTCACCTTTCACTGTCTCCACCCATCCATTACCTTCCAGTTTTGTTTTCAACTCGATTGACTTCTTGACTTATGGCATGGAGGACCTTTTCCCCCCGCTAGAACCTTTGTTGGACAAACCTCCCTGTCTATATTGTGTCTCAGCTCTGAGTTGGTGACAGAACTTGCCTTTGGTGAGTTGGATTGTATGCCTAAAAAATCATTCTGGTCGGTTGTCCCGATGTTTGGCACTGTGCAGAACTCTCCCTGGTCACTTGAGATGTTGTTGGCTAAAACCGAAAGCTCATGTACTACTTATATTGGAAATGTTTGTATGCGCCCATGGAAAATGAAAATGCTAAAGCTGTGTTTCTTGACATATGTGAAAAAGGGCAAGAGCAATGAAATGCTAAAATACTCCTTGAAGGGTATAAGAAAAGGTCCAAAAAAGCAATGGGTAAAAATATGCTATATCCAAATATTGCTGACCTTATAAATATAAATATGTCTTGGATGAAAGCTGCGATTAGCTTTACTTTTAAGCACTGGTGAAGTCCCAAAAGGGTCATATAGGCCAAAAAGGCCATGGAAATAAAATTGATGGTCCTAATGAAATTGGATCAAACTTGATGTAGACATGATGCCTAAGTTGAATAAGCACTCTCTGAACAACTCAACCATTCGTGAGGCACTGCCATTCCTTGTGTTGTTGTTTGTCCGACATTGGTTTTAGTGAGTTTTTCCTTTTCATATCCAAAGTGTCATGATGTTAAGTAGGAAGTCATCCTTTGCCCTAGCCTTGTAAATTTCATCCTTTACCCGTCACTAGCAAATTGACTACAACTATGAAGTGAGTATAGTCCTGAAAGTCTAGTTTGAGTAATAATAAATAAAGCCCTATATATGTATTTGGTTGATGCACCGCCAGCGAAATGACTGCTACTTGTTGTGATTGTTGCTTAAATGAGTTGTAGAGCATGTCTTAGCCTTATAACACTTGCAGCAGATGGATGATAGTCTGAGTTATATTATTGGTATCTGATCATTTACAGATGGTTATATTGTCTATTGGATATGGTTGATGATCAGGTAGAGACCTGAGAGGGGTATGAGTATACACCCTGGATGGATTTGGACTCTCTGAGTCTAATGAGAGTTTATTTTTAGTTCCGGGCACTTGCAGAAATGATCAGACTCATTTTACCTTTCTGACGCAGTTTTGCTTCACAGGATGATGTGTCTGAGTAGGGAGATGTTTTATTTGGATCTCCTAGGGCGTTGTATGGACATAGGGGGTGCAGCCACTTGTTTGTACCATAGTACCCCCATCCCAGAGAGCTTGGTGGGCTTAGTTTGACAACGCAGGCACCATAGGAGGTTGTTTTGGCAGGTTCACGTTTCCCAAGGCAGATTAAAAAATGATTAAATGGCTATTGAAGAAATTGATTTGGGCTACTAAGGCAAGGGAATGACATGGGATGAGTCGTGATGTCCTCCACACCATCTCCAGCAGTTGCAGCACCTGATTGGGCCCACACCTATTTTTTTGGGCATTTTATATTATTTTCTGGAGCTTTTGGGAGGCTCACGATTTCCTCAAGGAGGCACAAAGTCAAAGAATTAAAATGTTATATTATTTTATTATGCCATGGGGCACCCATAGGGAGTTAGTTAACACTCCATGGACCCACCATGTGCTTCATTTATTTCTTGTTGAGTGAGGTACCCTCTTTATGGGTGATTTAGTCCACTTTGGTACTTTATGGTTATATTGATCCATGTATTGTATGTTGAGCTCATCTCAACCATTGATTAGAATATTTTATCTTTTAATCCTAGCCACTCGTTTTGAAAGTGGTTAGGATTCGGTTATGATTGTGGTTCTCTTATTTCTATTTAAAGGAGAGAGCTTCTCATTTGTAAGGGGTCTTTGGCTCTTGGATTTGAATAATAGAAAGATTTTTCCGTGGATATTTTTTGGGTCTGCTTTGCATCTGATGTTCTCAAATGGTGATTGGATAGTCTTCTAATTCCTAGCATTGTGGAAATTCATGTGAGATCTATATTTTTTCTGCTATCATTGTCTTGTCTATAGGAGGGCATTTTGGCTGGAGTGTTTTTTCAGGGGAACCTCAACTCGTTCGGTTATTTTCGTCTTGGATTAGGGGGTTTTCATTAGTGTCATTGTGATCTATGATTAATTCTTTTTACTTTTCTATAGCATTTGGTTTCTTTATCTTGTCTTAGCAAATTTGATATTGTTGACGTTTGCTCATGCAGTGTAGGGGGCGCATTGGTGGCTTGGGGCTTACATCCGTCATAGAAATCACATGGATCTTTCAGAATTGATCGGGATAGCAAGGATCATCACTCATCGCTGTTAAGGCATCTAAGGGCATTTCTAGGTACGATCTAACAGGTAATTCTCTTCTCTTTAGCAGATCTCAATCCATTGTACCTGCTTTCCTTCCATTTTTTCTGAAAATCCTTAAAATACTAAAAAACCCCTAAATCATACTAAATCCGGGAACCGTCCAATCTTTGGCCAAACCACTGTTGGGGTTCATAGATCGGGCCTCCCATTCACTGAATCTACTGCAACGCTGGTCAAATTCCTACTGGTTTGACCTAGATCTGAAATATTGTCTGAAAACTGCATAGCGCCCCCATTGAAAATTTGACTTGCTAGGGTTTTGATTTTTTTTGATTTCTGACTTCATAGACTGATAGATCGGGTCTCACACATTCCAAATCACCTTCAACACTGTCCAGATTCATGACAGTGTGACCTAGATCTGAATTTTAGACTGAAAACAACCCTAGCGCCATCACTGAAAAACTGGACCTTTCCAGAGTTTATTGTTTCCAAAATCTGACAGGCTAGACTGATAGATCAGGTCTTGAGCACTCCAGAACGCCCCTAACGCTGAGCTAGATCCAGCTTGCCTGCCCTAGATCTGAAGAAATCAGTTTTTTCATCCTCTCAGCCTCATTCATCAACTTTGACTTTTTCGAGATCTGACTTTTCCTAAATTTCTCTGAACCTAGTGTGTAGATCAGGCCCTCCTGATCCCATTTCTTCTTCAACGCTAAGCTGGTTGTCTGTTGGTGGCCTCAGATCAACAGATCTGTCTCATCCAACCCTAGCACTAGCCTTCCTTGACTGAATTCTTGCCTTAACTGAGCCATCCGGACCAAAACACTTATCTGGGTCCACAGATCAAGGGCTACCCTAGGTGGGTTTACCTCAACGCTGGGTGTATACTGACTCCATTGCCCAATGCACGAAAGGCACTGATCTCCCATCCTTAGCACTAGCCCTGAATTGACCTCTTCCTCTTGAAATTTGGCTGTTCCTTGATGACTTAGACAATCACACCTGTTCACCTTCTTCATTGCGTCTGCCAACCAGGTACTAGATTGTCTCGACTATTCTCCTGCCCATCCTGCCTCGGTTACGCTTCCTAAGGCAGAGATCATCTTCTTTAGTTGCTAGTACCAAAACCCTAGATCTAACCATTTCCCCAAAAGGTCATCCTATTACTATTTTGGATCAGCCAATATACTGCTGAAGTCCTGATTCGTCTACTGAATCTTACAGTAGATCTAGAGTTTCTGAACACCTTACATCTTACGTACCTCAAAGTTTATTTTGATCTAATCTGGTGTCTAGGTCTGATCTCTCCTATCGGGAGCAGATCTGGGTCTCCCCCATTGTTGTCTTGAACTCAGACAAAATAAAGCGAAGACTTCCTTGATTGGCATGACAACCATCTCTTTGGGAGTCTAGGAAGTCTAGGTTCCACCTCCTTAGTTGCTTGACCCTCTAGCATCCATCCTGGATCCATCTTGCACAGGCAGCTACAAGGTTGGTGATAACAAATTCCTGGTGTCTTCCTCACCAAAGCTGTGTGGGGACACCTATTCTGAGTGTACACTGCAGCCCAGTATGCTTCGGCCCAAAGGAATAGTGGTAATCCCTGATCAAATAGCATGGCCTTGGCTGCTCCTACCATAGTCTTGTTCTTTCGCTTTGCCACTCCATTTTGCTGTGGGGTATGAGGCACAATGTGCTCCTTTTTGATCTCTCCTGTCGAACAATATTCCACGAACTCATTGGAGGTGTACTCATCCCCGTTGTCTGTCCTCAACACCCGAATCTTCTTTCCTGTTTGGTTCTCCATGAGAGTTTTGAACTCTCAAAGCCTCTCAAAGACCTCTGACTTGGCTTTCAGGGAATAGATCCAGGTCTTCCTGGAATAGTGATCAATGAAAGTTATGCAGTAATTGTAACCACTAAAAGAATGAACACTCATAGGTCCTCATACATTCGAATGCACCAAGTCCAAGGGCTCCTTAGACTTGTGCTCACTATGTGAGAAAGGCTTCCTGATGTGCTTCCCCAAAGCACAACCCTTGCAGTGGTTATGCTTCTCTTCTTGTACCTGATGAACTCCAATGACAACTTGTCTCAAGTGCGTCAGGGCTCCATGGTGTAAGTGTGCCATCCTCCTATGCCATAACTCACCCTGACTATTGTTGCTGCTGACTAGATCCTTTGTAGGCTCAAAGTGTAGTCTATACACCTTCCCGCTCCGAATGCCAATCGCTCGATCCAAGCTCCTATATGACCCCTTGGGACTTATATATACTCTATGGTCTCGGAACTTCACCTGATATTCCTTGTCCTCTAGAGTGGAGACTAATATGGGGTTCTTGGTCAATCCTGGAACATATAACACATCAGCAAAACTGAGGAAATTTGGGGTCTAAAATGGGCCTTATAAAAAAACGTGCCAACAATAAGTTCTTGTGAATTGGAATTCAAGAATCAATAGAATTTGAATAAAATGAGTCAACCATAATGGTTGAATTGACATATTTGTCATAAAAAAAACTACTTTTTTTGTTTGTATTTTCGACATATCTCCCTGTGTTTTACTCAAATTTCGATCAAGAGAGCTTGTTGGATGCGGGATTTGATTTTGCATCCAACGAGTACCCACACTGCATACTTTTGATGGACCCCGCTACCCGAAAAACAAGAAATACGGACCTCGTTTTTCGTGCCAAACAGAAAAAATCAAACTCAGATTATTTTTCCTGTTTTCTGCCTCGATTTTTGTGCCGCTGTACGGAATGTACCGTACGGACCTCGAAATTTGCGCCCATAATTTTTTTCTTGAAAATCGTGCCCAAAAATCTGCCTCGAAAATCGTGCATGCTGCCTAAAAAACCGTATAGTACGGACCAACAATAAATGTTGCTGTCCTCGATTTTCGTGCCCTTTCTGTTGCCGTTCTTTCCCTTGATTTGCGTGCTGCAAATATTTTTCTCTTTCTTAGAAAAATGGAAACTTTCTTTCTCATCTCTCTCCTTCACTTCAATCTGCAAAAGTGAGGAAAATGACCTTCCCTTGCCTTTTTGAGAGAACCCTAGGGTTCATTTAATCTAACGGTGGAGATTAAATTAGATCGGTGGATGAGATTAAATGCTCACATTTATTTCTCATAAATATTAATTTTACTCACCCACTTAAATTTATCAAAAAGTGACTTTACTCTCTAAAGTCAAATTAAATGCTCCACTTAAGTCATTTAATGCAAGGGTTACTTAATTTCCCTTCACTAAGTGACTAAGGCTAAAGTCACTTAGGGGAACACTTCCCTAGGTACAAAACTAACAGGGAACTGTGCCAAAACTACCTTGAGATCTGTGCAGAAACTGCGTTGAGGATTGTGCAAAACCGCCTTGGGGAATGTGCAAAACCATCTCGCGGACCATGCTAAAACTACCTTGGGCACTGTGCAAAACTACCTTAGAATGCATGCACAAACCATGTTGGTATCCGTGCCAAAACCCATGGTTTATATAGTGGTTTTCGGCTGTTTTGGGGCGTGGGCTGGAAGGCCATGCGCCCATTTGGGCTCCCATATCCCTGCTTGCAACCCTTAACCATAATCCGCCATATCCCTTAACAACTTTCGTCGGTGGCACGTTGGTAGAAAGCATTGGTAGTGGGGGAGGAGGTTGTGGGTTCAAATCCGCGGACCTCTCCCCGTAACTCATTTTATGGTGGCATGTGTATTATATGGTTCGTTTGGCATGTGATTTGGATATGATACGATATGGTATATATTTGGCAAGAGATTTTGTGACAATATTGGTTTGTTATATGCGTTGGCATATGACTTGGACTCTATTGTGACTTGGCATTGAATTCGGCATTGAATCCTCCACAAGGCCTCGGTGTTGGCCATATGGGTCGAGGGCTAAGCCCTCGACCCCTTTTCAAAACTTTTCCTTGCTCAACTTTATTTAAAAGTTCTCACCTATACATATTAAGAACCATTTTGTGGAGTGTTGGCTAGGCGGGCTTGGTGAAGGCTTTGGTGGGCTTGGAGGTCATGGGGTTGAATCCCATGGACTTCCAATTTTTTTTTATAAAAATTACATTGCCAATTTTTGCCCAAAAACCCATATTTTTTGCCATTTTAACCAAAAATTGATGAAACTTCAAACAATAATAACTTCTGCATCTGGAGGTCTTTTTTGTGAAACAAGCGTTGTTGAAAAGCTCTTGACAAGCTCTTCACCACTATAAGATTTATTTTACATTTTGAAGACTTTAATTTCGATCGACTATGAGATGATCCTCCTGGATTAGTAGATGAGGAAAACAACACAAGCCAAGGAGAGTTGAAACAGTTATGGTGTCCTTTTCTTCCATCCATGTTAAACTTGAATAATTTTTATGATCCTATTGGTACCTGGATGGATGAAGTTTGTAAAAATCAGGTCCATCCTTGGCATGATTTTATTTTGCATTGTTCAAATCTTTCTTTGAATTTTAGGCAGCAAGTTAGAATGATTTTGATTTTTATTCATGTTACGTCCAAACCATCTTTGACTTGTTGTATCATTAACTATAAAGAAAGACAAATCGATCCTTTCATCATATGGTTACATTGGATCTACGATTTTTCTTAATACTTGCCTGATTGGTTAGAGTAGGGTAGGTAGGACTGAATAAGCTCCTTTGAGCAGTAGTTGAGTCTTTTCTTTTTTGAGCATTGCATGTGTTTCGAGTTTTTTTGGCCATTGAGTCTGGCCCCTTGCATAGTTTAATTGTATCTTTTAATTTTGTTTAGAGTAGAAGTTATTTTTCAACATTTTTGTTATTAGTTTATTTCATGCATATATTTTTCCCATACATGTTGCTTTGGTATTTCTTGCTTCCATATGCACAGGAATAGGTGCACCTAAAGAGGAAGCGGAAAATTGAGGTGCCGGATATTAGTTGCTGAGATGGTGCTGCGGACCAGAGATTTCTGAGGTTCACAAGCGCTCTCTCCCTTATAGCACTTGTTCGAGTTGGAGCGAGATGTTATCACAGATATATTGTAGCTGGGCTACCATGATACAACATGCAACATACATATTTATCTCTATTTTTTTGAGCTAGACATATTGATGAGGATGCAACATGGATCATTATTATAGCATGAGCCATTAAGAACCTTTGTTTAGTAGTAGATGCAGAGTATTTCTTTGCAAGGACAAAGATTTCCTTGTCCATTGAGATGACTTCAGTGATGACTTAGTTCATTCGAGCAGAACCACAAAGATGGTACACACTTCACAGATGGGCATATCAGGTAGAGGCATGTATATAGTGAGATCAGGTATATTGCTACTTGATAGGATTTTGCTCTCTAATGTATACTAACACCTTTGACTTGTTATACTATGATGATTATGGTGACCTATGATTATATTATATGTTCCACTGATGACTAACTTGTGTTGAGAATGATTAGATAATCTGATGTTGAAGACCATTGCTTATGCCATGCTTTATACAACTTTTAGACTTTGGTGCTATGTTGGTTCCATGTATCACTTGTCCCCATCCATCCAACTCATTCATAATTGATTTTTTTCCCATGACTTATGTTTGACTGATACCTATGAGATTGAAGATCTTTTTCCCCACTTTGACCCCTGTGCATGATGGACTCCATGTATTTTCTGTCTCTGGCTATGAAGTATGTGGCTTGGTCAATATGGGCAAGTTCACCGGATGGTTTTCCTTTATCCCTAAAACAAGTGCTCCAAATAACAGTGTTTTTAAGAACTATTGCAAATAAAGTATAAAGTCAGTCAGTGGCCAAGAGACGAGCACTCATCCTTTGCATGATGTGAGGTCGTTTGCCCCCACAGGGCAATAGGGTGGTCACTCCATCGCACCTATGGACGGTGGTAGGCAATGGAGGTCATACCGAGTCATTATCTGAGGCCCGCAAGGCTTTTCGCGACACCTTCTCTTGGAGGATGGCTAGTTAATAAAGTAAATGTTTTAAAAGAAGTTAATGGCCAAAGGATGAGCACTCATTCATTGTATAATGTACGACTCATTTGCCCCTACAGAGAAACAGAGTAAGGCTGATCTGTTAGGGTTATGCCTTTGTCATTTTTGGGAAGCCCAGAAGGATTTCCAGGGCACCTGCCTTTGGAGGTTGACTAATGTTGTGCAAGTTAAATATTGTAAAATACTTCTAAATGGAAACTTGCTAGATCCTAGAGGAAACAAGCCTAGGTACTTTATCCATTTGTGAGACACCACCATCTCTTATTGTTATCTATCTTGCATATGTCACTGTGGTTGTGTGTATTTGTCATCATTCCGAGAGTTCATATGGTCAAAGTCAACTAAAAGTCATTCCCTTTTTACCTTAAACCTTGTTTTTTATTCCCCTTTTACCTTAAGTCTTGTTTTCCAGCAATAGCAAATTGATAAAACTTTGTAAGTATGGCATATACAAGGGACTTCCAGAAGATTCAAAGATTGTTGAAAGACATAGGTATATCTTATTATTATTATTATTAGTATTGTCACCATGATTTTGATTAGCATGATTTAAGTTAGGTTTTGATATACATCTTGGAGCAGTTCTTACCTTGGATGCATGTAGGATCATTTGAGTTCATTATCTCACCTTCAGTTTGGATGCTTTGACTTGGTCAATGGTCACTGTGTCCATGTCAAACACTCGAATCCCCGTGTCCTTTGTGTCCCGTGTCCTCATGTCAGGTGACTTAGGTCAGATTATATTTTTATTACATATTGCAGTCAGTATAGTTCTCCTAAGGCGCCTCCACGCCCCAGGAGGTATGAGTAGTCACCTATACCATTCTACTATGTCTCCAGACACCTCTCTGCAGCCAGTTTTCCTTGGTTCTCAGCCTAAAAGATGATAGGATGGATTTTATTATTTTTAGAGGTTGTACCACTAAAAATGGACTAGGAAAATCACTGAAGAAATCAATTTGGCTTGTGTGGTCAAGGAAATGGCAAGGGAATGCTTCTAGATTATTTATTATGTCTCTCCAGACATATTTGCACCAGTTTCACTTAGTTTGATATCCCATATTATTTATTTGGCTCACCTAAGGAGGACGTCACCCATGGGGCGTCTCTCACCATGGCCATTTGATGTATTTCATTGATGTACCTTGTATTATGATGTTGTATTGGGGCCTAAGGTGAATTGATCCCCTAAGATGACCCCCCATGTATTGTCATGTTATATCCTAGCACTTTGATGTATTACGCCTCACTTAGGTGTCCTTGGGCAAAAGTGTGCCCCCTTTGATTTAGTCATCTTAATCCATGTATTGATCCGTGTTAAAGTGATCTCCATCATTGATGATGTTTTAATCTCAACCGTTGAATGAAAAAGTAAGATAGGGTTTGTGTCTCTCAAAAGCTATATAAAGAAGAGACCTCCCTCATTGTATCCCATCGAAAAATTTGGCTCCATTGGCTCTTGAAGAATAATAGAGAATTTTTTCTGGGATCTCTCGTCTTATGTGGATGATTGAATAATGTTCTTGGTCATCGATTGATGCTATCTCTTGCTTGCATTGGAAATTTTTTGGTGAATCTTTGGCATATCTTTTGTGGATGCATCTTCATTGTTTGACTGGGAAATTGATTTGGAGAGGGGCGCACTTGTGGAGGGATCCACCTTGTTCTCTTGTCCGGATTTTGTGGTTACTGGGAGTATTTTTATCTCATGATATCTTACTCTATTATCTTTTATTTCTTGTCACACTCGATCTTTTCTCTTGCCGATCTCATTGTTTCTTACTTGGCTTGACAGGAGAGAGGGTGTACTTGGCTCTTTGGGCGATTTGGATAAAGCCGGATTTCATCATCGTTCCACTTGAGTTGTGCAGGGATAGTCTTCATCACCTCGACATTCATCCTTGGAAAGATTAAGTAAGTTTTCTTGGGTAAGAACTCTTCTGATTTTTCTATCTAATTGCGGCTGCATTTTCTTTTCACACAAAAACCCTAAGTTAAAACCCTCAATTTTTAGTTTAGTAGGTTCTAGTTTGCGGCGATTAATAAAATTTAAAACCCACTTTGGAATAATTATAAAACCCCCAAGTTTAAAATTTCACTATCATTGGACTCCATTTTCCCATCCATTACACTGGTCTACCATTTAAGGGGAGATCCTCCTCAGGACAAATGATATTTTCAATTCTACAAACTGGGTATTGCTACTTTCACTCCCAATTGTCTAATCTTATAACCTAGCAATCAATCCGAGTGTCTAATTTTACTTAATTTCACCATTTATCCCTAGATCCAATTTCCATGCTTAAAACCCTAGGGTAAATTGAGGCTTTTCATATAGACATTCGTAATCTCTTAGTAATTGTGCATAACTCTAATTAACTATCCCACTAAGAGATCTAATCAAGATTCTTTTGGTTATCTACTTGCTTTCCTTATTTTTAGGGCTATCTTGGTTATAGGGACGCACCCTAGGCTTAGTATCTCCACCGATTCTAAAGTGCCAGTATCCTTGACTGGCGTGACATTTGAGTTCTTTCAGAGCTCTTCGATATCGTAGGTCACGACTTTAGTTTCCTTACCACTTTGCCATCCTGGATAGGATCACCCTACGAGGCAAGTACAAGATTCGTGATAACAACTGCATATTATTTGACTTTATAAGATACACAGCTAAAGTAACTTTTTCAGTTTAATATTTATGAATAAAGTGACTTAAGCTATTTTAAGTTGTGTCAACGGAGAATTAAAACACAACTATTGATCTTGAGGATTAAGATCTAATCTCAACCTTTAGATCTTAGGGTTGAGTCGATTTCATAATGAGAAAAGAGAAAAGGCGACTTGAGGAAAAAAGAAGGCACGAGTTGTATTATTCTTCATGAGTAGTTGGAGAGAGCAGTGAATAGGGTGATTTGCAACAATAGAGTTTGCAACCGAAAGAGGGAAAATTCATTAGAGGAGAGAGAGGGCGAATCCAAAGAGTGAATTCACTAGCTATTGAGAGAGAGGAAAAATTGCCGAGAGGGAAATTCTTCAGCAGTAGAAGATGGGTGCGAAACCCACAACATAAGACATACGGAGAGGAGCACAAATCCCAAGACATCCAACAAAAAGGAAGGGTGCGATTCCCAAGAAAACTTTTAGCTAAAATCGAGCATGAACTTCGAGGCAAGACGTTCAGAGATAAGTCTATGTGTTTGCTGAAGGAAATTTAGTTGTACTTCATTCTATAACTACTTGAGATAATAACGAACTTCTACTCTCACCGTTTTTTCGACAAGGGTTTTTCTAGGGTCATATTGACCAAAAATCTCTGTGTCAATTCTTTTTGTTTATGCTTATATATTTTCAACGGCAACAAAATTGGGTTTGGGCATTAAACTATTATTTATTGAGACTTGAAACCAGGTTGGGGTTAGAGATAAAAAATTACACAAACAACTACCCAAAACAAAAAGCAAAATTCTGAAACTAAAATGTTCAGATTTGGGGTTAGTCCTTTGTTTTCCTTCTCGGAAATGCAAGTTTTCTCACTATTTCTAGTTTACCGAGTTCGTACAAAGCGCACAACAAAGAGCATATGCAGTAAAGAAAACACTTTCCACTCTATCGCAGGGCAATGAGCATACATAAATTGAAAAGGTAGCAGATCAGAAATAAAACAAAAAACAGGCAGAAATCTGAAAGAATTTGAGAATTTTTTTTAACAATGCGTAGCTGTAAACAATATACCTCTGGATCTTGTAAAACAGTTGTATCTTGGGCAAACAAAAACCTTTTTCAGTGAAACGAAAAGTGTTTCCAATTGGAAATGACACTCCAGATGCAATGGAACACCTCCCACAAGCCATAAATGCATAGAAATATCAGAACCTGAAATCCTTTCATGGGCTCGACAACATTGGTTCAAGATCTAGAAACCATTATAAGTAGAACTTCTTGAGAGCTATACCATGTTCGACTATCACAAGATACTTCCAAAAGATCAAAGACCTTCAGCAACCGCTCACACAAACAAATTAGAGATCAACACACCGATGTTTTTATGTGGTTTAAACTCTCAAAGAGGGAAACACTCCATGACCCCAGCCAAATAGCTACTTGAGGCAATATTATTATGCAAAAGAAATAATGTTACAAATGAGCTTCTCATAATCGATCAACTAGCAAATGACCCTTTATGCTCTTTAAATAAAGATCATGGACCAATTGGGTGTTAAACCACGAATCAATGGTCCTTAAGATCGAGGAGAAGAACTGTCGGATCGCTTAATGTCAAGAACATATTGTGATCATTTGATTACTATATACAAATGTGTACTAATTGTTATTTTTTCCAATCTAATTCAAATTGATTAGGATCTTTATCTGGAAGAATAACAAGCACAACAAGATACATAAGATATAGCAGATACACAAGACACAAAGATTTTCCTTGAGGAAACCATAAAGGAGAAAATGCCGCAAACTTCCTCATAATAGTTTCGTCACTAAGACAATATAACAAGATGGAAAAACCCAAGAATAAGAAGTCTTCTGCAGCTCTCTCTCTCTCTCCTCCATGTCCTCTCTCTCACCTCATGCGAACTTGAGTGAGTGAGTGTGTCTAAATGAGGGAGGGTGCCTCCCTATTTATACACATCAAGTGATTGACCTAAAACATGACTGGGCCGACCTCTTAATCTAGTAGGGCCGACTTCACCAAGGGAGACTCAAAAATACATTTTATTATATTTATATTGGGGAGGATTGCCTCGACTTACAACAAAAAGTTTATCTCAATGACCCTATACAATAATGACATCCCGAACAGAGGGAAACACATCTCCGATGGGGGTACAACAATATACAATGATTATATACATCAGAATATCTTACGAAGTTACAAATACAACACCCCCTATTAACCAGGAAGGTATTCTCTCGCCATAGTCATCAACACATCTCATCACGTCAGCATTGTCATTGTTGCCGTAGTCCTCATCTTGTCTATCATTGAATAGTGACATTTGTCAGTTTTATCCATTATAGGAAGTTTCTACAGAGCCATCCCTGTTTCATGCTGGGTGTAGGCTTAGTCCTTGTTACCAACTTATTTGTACCATAGTTGGATTAGCTGAGGAGCCGCCATTTGATAAACATGATGAATGTTTGTGTTCCAGTGTATCAGATGATCCGCCATTTGTGCCTAGCCAGTTTTGGCTAGTCAGTTTTTGTTTAGAGTAATTATGACCATGCCCTGTGGGGTTTGTAATAAAATGTGCTAGTAGGGTTTTTTGAGTGGTTCAGTCTCCTAAGACGTAAAGTTTCAACTAAGGTATTCCAGAAAGTTTTTTCCCTTGTCAATTATGCTTTGCCTATAGTCAAGTATAATCGATGAGGTTTTCTCTCGCTTCCTCCAAAGCTGGAATGCGCGATTTTGAATTCTGGGCCTTAGGGGATATTAGAGCCCAACTGAGTATGTATAAACCTACTAGACATTATTAGAATAGACTATGGTCATGTCCTAAGTCACTAGGACCCTCATAAAAAATTTCGAATTTTTTTTACCGGATGCGTTGGATTTGGGTTTTTTATTTTTTAATTTTCTAAAGTTTTTAATTAAATTTTTCCATAGTTTAAATGGAAAAATTTCAATTTGTAATATGTCAGTCATTTGAGATCCGAATTCAGTGATTGAAGGCTCTAACCTTAAGCCAAAAATCATTCATGATCAACTGGCCAGCTATCCCTAAGTTTTAGATGTTCATTCGGCCTCATAATTAATAATTTCTCAAAAAAGTCATTTACGGAGAAATTATTAATTAAAATATTAAAAATGAATATTTTGGAGATAATAAAAAACTCTTCAAAATAAACCAAATTGAATAAAATAAAAGGCTAAATGACATGGTAATGGGCATTTATGGTGATTCAACTCAGCACCAAGTCTCTTCAGTCAGCAATCGGAGAGCATTAAAGTCACCTTCAGTTAGCAAAATCGCCCTCTTCATTTGGCTCACGAATTGGGTGATGTGGAGAGCAGTGATTGGTTTGATGTTTAGATCGAGGCAGAGAATTGATTGCACTCCTCATTATGTGCAAACCCTAAGGGTTTGGCACCCATCACACCCACCTTGTAGCTACCTAAAGGCTCACGTGTCTCCTTCAAGCTCACGCCCTCTCTCCTTAGGCTTAGGCTACCACACGTGTGGGATTCTAATTTGATGGAGGTGGGGATCTAGGGTTGGGAGTGGGGGCGCCTTGCCTAGGTGGAGGCCACCCCTCACTCACACCAACTTTTGATTTAGGTTTGGCTCTCAATTATGATGCCGAGTTTGCTTAATCATGGGGATTGGCCCTCATTTGATGGAGTTTGGTTTTAGGGTTTTGGTCTTCTCTCTTTGTATAAGTAGAGGCTCTTTTGAGCTCTACATGATGGAACTTTTGTGGTAGAGTTACTCTGAGAAAATTGTATCAAGCATTTGCTTTGGAATTGTTCATAAAGATATTCAACTTTGGAGGTCTATGGGCTTTTGATTGTGGTGAATTCCTCATGGTTGTGGTGATATTGTCTCTAACTCCTCTCTTTCAATACTTGTATGCGATTAATTAATTTGTTAGCTCAAGAAGGCCATTGTTGGCACGGTAGAATAGCCATTTGTTGTCTCAATTTGGTTATTTATGTAGAGTAGATTAATATCTTGATGGACATGAGTAGTCAGTCATACGAAATGTTGATCTTGATCTGATTTTCCTAGCATACTAGCATATAATTTTTGATCTCACTTCTTGTATTGAGCTTTTGTGTGTTATCAGGCTTCACAGATTGTAGAAGGGTGTGAGCTCAGCTGCTTCTATCCCAAGCTTCAAACAACCATTTTTGAGTTTAACACTTTGTGATTACAGGACTTACAGGGTTCGCCATCTTTTGCTACAAAAGGAAATCTGGGAGTAGCTCTCTCTCTCTTGTGTTCCATCCACAAGACAAAATATTATTTTGGTTACCAGTTACTTCAGGAAGCCCTAAGTTCCATTTATCCATCCTTTGGCTTCTCCTTTCTTTTCTTGTTTGGCTTACTCATCCTCATCTCTTTTCGCAGCCCTCTTTTACCCTTGTTGCAGCCCTCTTTTGCCTTAGTTTGCAGCCGTCTTTTACCTTTAGCTGGCAGCTCTCTTTTTTCCCCCTTTCTCTTTCGTTTCGCACCTTTTTATCCTTTTTCTTTCCTCCGTTTTCACTGTAAAAACTTTACATTCTTTTAGAGTTAGTTTGTAGATTTGTTTTATTTTATTTTTTGACTAGCATATAACATTTCAGTGTTAAAAGCTCTTATTTTCAGGAAAGTCAAGAAAAGCTGAAAGGCTATAAGCAAGCAAAGAAGCAAGCAAAGAGCAAGAAAGACAAAAGCGCCTCCCTCTTCTCTCTTTCCCTTTCTCACCTTGCTCATTCAAGAAGAGGCAAAAAGCATAAAAAAACATTGTAAAAAGTTTATAAAAAGCAAGTGGGATAAAGGCTCCCACACCCCTCTTCCCCCATTTGGGGGAAGCCTGTATCGTCTACATTTTCATGTTTGCGTGCTTGTAGAGTAAATGGTTAGAATAGAATAGGAAAAGATAGTTTCATTTTTGAAAAGTTTTGCTTTCATTAATGTTTTAAAAAAGGAAAAGTTTCTTGTTTTTTTTTACTTGGCTTTACGTTAGAATTTGTTTTATTTGATATAATATTGCAAAAAAGTAAAAAGAACTAAAATCTCTTGAATCTCACCGTAAGGTGGATCAAGAGTGCTCTCTATCGGAGGGCTTGTTTTGTTTTCATTTATTTCATGTACTTTTGCTTTTGTAATTTATTAACTCAATTCTAAGTCTCTTGAACTTGCCGGAATCCAAGTCAAGAGAACTCTCTATCGGAGAGCATATTAGTATGTTTGCATCATCCTTGCATTTAGGCATATAGAATAGCTAAGACTCTTGAACTTTTGTCATAGGACAAAGTCAAGAGCGCTCTTTGTCGCAGGGTTTAACTTGTTTGTCTAATAAAATTCGCAACTCACATTCCCCTTTAATTAATTCACTTTGTTGCTAACCCTCACCTAGTATGCTCTGCCGACTTTCATAGTTGGGCTTGTACTCAGAACGATGAATGGACTTGTTAATCTCACAAATAACAACATAATAAAATTTTACCCCATAACCAACGCATAGGCGTTGCAGAAAGCATTCAAAGTCAATTCTTAGTAAGGGTGTCGAAACTCTCCGTTGTCTTAGAGTCTCAGCTAGCTGGTCAATCCACTGGACACCAGCTTGGGATACTGGACGGGTCGACATGTCTAAAACGGAATAAATTTGAACGCTTTCTCGGTTGGTCTTTTATACCTTTGACAAGCCATAATAAACAAGACCATTAAAAATCTTTTAAAATAAACCAAGAGCAATCGCAGGACACTTTCACTAGCACTATTACGAGACTTGTACTTTCATTATTTTTCAAGCATCTCAGAAGTTTGACTCCATAAGGCACTGGTTTGCCATTTTATGCATCATTATTAATCTGGACCATTTGTCCTTTGGTTTATAAAATCTTTTATCTGTGAATGCTAGTTTATTTCACAAGTTCTCGTCATATTGTTCGTCTTTTAATTTGGTGTAGCAACGTGGATTGCTTTTTTTCTTATATTTATTTTTTTAGTTATTAGAATTATAATCTTCTTTCATCATAACAAACTCCTAAACAACACCCATCCGCATCACCTTCATAAAACTTACTTAAACACATTGAGCCTTAGAAACTTTGTTAGGGACTACCCCCCTTGGCTTCGTTAGGAGTTAGCCTAAACGGAGGAGTTAGGAGTAGGTGACAGTACCTAGCTTTGTGCTTGCCCCCAAGGTCACACCTCTCCCACTTTCTCAAGTGAGGAGACAGCTGTTGGAAAATTTCTGCTGCTGGTGTACAGTCGGCGGACACCATCTTTTGGCGCCGTTGCCGGGGAAAAATCTTTTTGTTCCTGGACGACCTTTGTTTCTTTTTAGTTCTTTACATTTTTTCCCTTTTTTGGTAGATTTTTTAGTCCAATCAATTCTCAGAAATTAGACTTGAATCCACCTGGCGACTCCACTATCAGTTAACACCTCAAGGTATTTGACTAGAAGAAACTCTGAAGGTTTCCTCAGTTTCATCCCTGATCCTGAAAAGGTCTATAGGAGGAGACTAAACAAACTAGCTTCTCGTAGGATCCTTGTAGAACTTGGATATGAGTCTGTTTCAGACATCCACTTTTTATTTCAAGAAAACTTAGAAAATTTCAAAACAATAATTGTTTTCCTAGCACAATGGGTGAGTTTTTTACTCAGCCCAATTTCACTTAGATAGTAGGTCAGCCCCATGACATTCTTGAAAAAGCTATTGATAAGCTCATGACTTTTAATGGCACTGATGCCTCTATCTCTGCTGAGCAACACATCAAAATTTTTTCCAGACACTGTGGTTCTTATGTCAGGGGTACTGACAAACATGAAGATGTTTACATGACCCTTTTTGCTCTATCTTTGGATGGTAAAGCTGGAAATTGGTATGACAATTTGCCAAACAACTCTTTCACTACCATAGCTGATTTCAAGTCTGCTTTCCTCGAAAAATTTGACAGCAAGAAGGAACTTAGACATCTAGTGGCAGCCTTGACTAGTATGAAGAAGTCTGATACAGAAACCATGGATGAGTTAAAATTCGAGTTGTCAAATTCCATCCCTGCCACTTATGCTCCTCCAGCGGCTTCTACTTTGGATTATTACATAGAAGCATTAAGTGGCAAGATCCAGTACCAGATTAGAGGTAAGGAACCGACAACATTGCTTCAAGCTCAGAATTTGGCCATTAAAATTGATAAGAATATGCAGTCTTCAAGAGAGTCAAACATCTAGGGTTACTCTAGATCATCGACTCCTCTAAAAACTGTTGAATCTAAAGGAAAAGAGCCATCAAACGAAGCATATGAGAAGAAGCTCATGGATCTGATAGAGAAAATGCAAGACATGGAAAGGAAGCACTTAGCGTAGATTAAAGAGGTTCAGAATAGGGTCATAACTGTTGAAAGAACTCAGCCTCTGCCATGTCTTAGAACTTTCCCTGTGAGACCAACATGGCAGAGAAAGAATCCCAACCATGAGTAGAGGTCTCCTCATCAGCTAGAGGCTGCTAACATGGTTGAGCCTTACAAACCATTTTGTAGGGCATGCATAGATTTCCATGAGGAATCTGGTTGCCATTACGCATGTTATGTTCAAGAACATGGTTATCCCGAGGGTTGCGGTCTTAGCACATCTGCAAGTGAGCCTGAATTCATCCACAATGTAGGAGACATCTATAATAGTCATCAGGATAGTTGGAATCAACCTAACCAATTTCATCAAGGGGTTGACTACTTAACTGGATATTATGGGGAAATGCCTTCAAATAGCAACAATGTTCATAAATTTAAAGGCATAACGTATCAAAGAAGACCAAGGGAAGGACCATCTACCCAAACTGCTTCAAAGGTAACAATCTCTGACATCCCTCCAGAAATAAATGATAAGTTGGATTCTGTTGCTCTAACGTTTGATTTAGGTAGTTGGTTGGCAAACTCCAAAGTTCTTGTTCCCGTACTTGAGTTATGTAAGATTCTTGGTCAAAAAGAGAAATTGTTAAAAATGTTAGAGCCTCAAGCTGATAATGTTCCTCTCTCTACCTCAAAGATAGTTGCACCTGAAAGACCTACAGCTCCCAACAAAGTGACTTTTGCCAATACAATAGAACAACTTTCACCTAGTCGAGAAGATGTCCACGGAGATCCCCCTATAATCTTGCATACTAGGGACCCAAGAAAAGAAGATCACCCGCCTTTCTACATGTCATTGATGATAGGCGATCTTCTCCTGCACTATAGTGTGCTAGATTCAGGGTCAGGATCCAATATTATGACTAAGAAGGTCATGCAGCAACTTGGCCTTAGAACCACACGCCCCTACCAAAATGTATGTGCCATGGACTCTAGACTTGTCAAAGTTGAAGGTATGATTGAAAGAGAGCACGTAAAATTAGCCAAGTATCCGGACATCCATGTTACCATGGATATCCTCGTCATAGATGTGCCAGATAAATGGGGCATGCTATTATCTAGAAAATTTGGTGCCACTTTAGGAGGATCCATCCAAATGGATTGGACATACGCCACTGTACCTGTTTCAGAAGATTCATTGGTTAAGTTACATACTGAGAAAGAACGAAGATATCATGTAGAAAGCCCGGGGAAACCGTCAAACGAATATGTCGACTACTCAAGTGGACTAGGGATATACCAGATCAACTCTACTTTCTTAGAGCCTATCCAGGAAGAAATAAAAAATGAAAAACTTAATGAATTATGGAGGGATGAACTTTGATGGAGCTTACTCTAGAGTAGGAAAAGGGGCTGGGACAATCATTATTTCACCAGAGGGTAAAGTTTTCAACTTTGCTTTCAGATTGGAATTTGAGGCAACCAACAATGTGGCAGAGTACGAGGCACTTCTACTAGGCATCGAGTTTGCCAAGGACATGGGAATCAAATTGCTTAGTATTGAGGGGGATTTCGACTTAATTGTCCAACAGGTTAAGGGTCAGTTTGCATGCAAATGTCAAAGATTAAAAAAGTATAGAAATGCAATCTGGGATACAATGGAATTTTTTGATGCCTTTAATATAGAAGCAATCCCTAGAGATCAGAATAGTGCCGCCGGCAGACTAGCATTTGCAGCTTCAGCACTTTAGCTGTCGGATGAGATGTTAGAGGGGGATTGTCTTTTAGAAATTAACTTCAAAGTTCAGACCTTCTGTTCCTGATAATGTAGAACATTGGCAGGTTTTCAAAGATGATGAACAAATCTTGAGATTTATTCATAATGTTGATGAGTTCTCTAACTTTAGTGTAAATGATCAGGAAGAAAATAAAGAGTATCCTGGAGAAGGCGACCAATTTAATAACCCTGTCTCATGTGGTCTAGTTGCTTTAGAGAACATTTTTGACAGACAGGACAAAAGAAAGAGTAATGTTGAACAAATGAAACCTGGGGAGTATATTGAGATCAACATTGGAACGGAAATAGAACCAAAAATGATAAAAATTGGAAAGGGTACCTCTGAAAAGGAAAGGAACAACCTTATAAACTTGGTCAAGGAATATAGGGATGTTTTTGCCTTCACTTATGACGAGCTTAAAGCCTATAGGGAAGATGTTTTTCAGCACACCATTCCCTTAAACCTTGAATGTCAAAAAGGCAAGCCTTTCCGTCATAAACTTAGGCAAATAAATCCTAAGTTAGCACCTATTATAAAGAAGGAGTTAGAAAAAATGTTAGCAGCAGGAATTATAGTTCCTATGAGACATTCAACATGGTGCTCTAACTTAGTTGTAGTTAGGAAAAAGAATGGGAGTTTAAGGATATGTATAGATTTCAGAAATCTAAACATAGCATGTCAAATGGACAATTACCCCCTCCCCAACATGGAGACCCTCCTCCAATGGGTCATTGGATCAAGCATGATTTCAATGCTAGATGGTTTTTCTGGTTATAATCAAGTAGTCATCCAAGAAGAAGATAGGCACAAAACCACTTTCACAACTCCTTGGGGCACTTTTGAGTATCTGAGAATGCCTTTTGGTCTCACAAATGCTGGGGTTACTTTTCAAAGGGCCATGGATTATGCCTTCAAGGAGTTGATAGGAAAAATCATTGAGATCTACCAAGAAGATTTCACTGTGTTTTCAAAAGAAAGATCCAGCCATGTTGGTCATCTCAGGCAGATATTTGAGCGATGTAGGAAATTTGGCATTTCTTTGAATCCGACTAAGTCAGTATTGGGCATACATGAAGGAAAACTCTTGGGACATATTATAAACAAGGACGGTGTCAAGGTTGGCCCGGAGAGAATAGAAGCCATAAGGAAGATCCCTCTACCTAAAAATGTGAAAGCACTCCAATCTTTCAATGGGCATATAAATTTTATCAGAAGATTTATTTCTAACTTGGCTGAACTCATGAAACCTATGCAAGCCTTACTTAAGAAAAATACCAAGTTTGTATGGACAAATGAGGGTAGGGAAGCCTTTGATTCCATAAAGAATGCCATTACGAGGTCTCCAGTCTTAGTTAGCCTGGATTACACGAGAGATTTCATGATCTTTTCTTTTGCTTCAGAAGACACTATTGTCGGTGTATTGCTCCAAAAGAACTTCGAAGGGTTCGAGCAACCTATAGCTTTCATGAGTAGAGCCTTACAAAACTCTGAATTGAAATATACCATCATGGAAAAGCAGGCTTATGCCTTGGTCAAATCTTTGAAGCATTTCAGAACATATATTGGATACTCTAAAGTGATTGGGTATGCCCCCCATACTGTAGTGAAAGACATCTTGTCTCGACATGATTGTTTAGGAATAAGGGGCACATGGGTGTCCAAAATCCAGGAGTATGACCTTGAAATAAAGCCTACAAAATTGATCAAAGGACAGGGTCTTGCTAAAATGCTTACTCAAAGAAATGAAGAAGCCATTGAAATGATTGCCAAAAACAATATCCCTCAACCAGCCATGACTCCTGCGCTTCAAAAACTTGATAATCACTGGTATTCTAACATCATTTTCTTCCTGCTCCATTTCAGTTGCCCTGATCACCTCAAAGGTCACAAATGAAGGGCTTTGAGACAAAACTGCTAGATATTGCCTTACCCAAGAGGGTCTAGGTTGGAGGAACCCAGATGGCATTATACTCAGATGTATTAATGAACAAGATTCCAAGAAAATCTTGACTGAATTTCACTTAGGATTTTGTGGAGGCCATTATGCAGCAAATACAACTGCCCACAAGATCCTGGGAGCTGCATACTATTGGCCCACTATCGTCGCAAATGTTCATAAACATGTCAAGTGTTGCCAAGAGTGTTAGCTTTTCACGGGGAAGCAGCAGTTGGCTGCACTTCCTCTTACACCTGTTGTGGTCCTTGCCCCCTTTCGACAATGGGGGCTTGATTTTATCGGCAAATTTAAGGATAACTCTAGCAATGGTTTTCGCTGGATTCTTACAGCAACTGATTATTTCACTAAGTGGGTAGAAGCCATACCTACTAAGAATGCCACTGAGAAGCTTGTTATGGATTTTATTGAAGAAAGAATCATCACCAGATTCAGAACTCCCCTTAAAATAACAACCGATAATGCCAAGGCTTTCAGTTCGTGAAAAGTAAATGACTTCTGTTTTAAATATGTCATTATCCTATCCCACTCATCAGATTATTATCCACACGGCAATGGACTGGCTGAGTCCACTAATAAAAACTTAATGACTATTCTCAAGAAAACTGTGGGTGACAATAAAAAAGCATGGGATAGCAAGATTAAGTATGCTGTGTGGGAAGATAGGATTACCAAGAAGAACTCAACTGGAAAGTTGCCTTTTGAGTTAGTATATGGACTCACAGCCACCCTTTCGGTCAGCATGCAGATTCCAATATTTAGAATGTTAAGTGAATATGGCACGGAAAGATTGGAAATGGAACAGAGGATCCATCAGATCATAGAGTTGGATGAATCTAGAAGAGCTGCCCTTGATCAGTCACTCAGGCATCAAGAGAGCATGAAGGGCACCTTTGATAAGTCAGCTAGGCCAAGATCCTTCCAAATAGGAGATATTGTTCTTTTATGGGATAAGAGAAGGGAGAAGCCTGGAAAGCATGGAAAGTTTGACAGCCTTTGGAAAGGCCCGTTTATCATCCGTGATACTGCTGGCACTAATTCTTTTCTACTTAACACCATGGATGGAGATACATTAAACCTGCCCGTGAACGGTCAACATTTGAAGCCTTTTTATCGAAACAACCTCCAAGATGACCAAGGGGTCATCCCAGGGCTTCTCTAAACCCATCCTTGTTGTATTTTTGATGTATTTTTATTTTTTGTACCATAATATTTGATGTACCAAAATGTTGTATCATAACCTTTGTATCTTAGCATTGTATCATACTTCGTTTATATGTTGAAAAAAGAAAAAGTTTTGTTTTATGCACTTTGATTTGATAAAAACAAAAAATATTTTTTGGTATTTCATCGTGGCTTATTTTATATCATATACATGGGACTAAGACACTTCTGTTTACGTACAGGTACCAGAGATTCCTGGATTCTCAGTCACTCTCTTTGATCAATAAATCAAGTGAGTACCCGTCTCGTAGTTGGAGCTAGATGTTATCAACTTATTTGTACCATAGTTGGATTAGCTGAGGAGCCACCATTTGACAAACATGATGAGTGTTTGTGTTCCAGTGTATTAGATGATCCGTCATTTGTGCCTAGCTAGTTTTGGCTAGTCAGTTTTTGTTTTCAGTAATTATGACCATGGCCCCGTGGGGTTTATAATAAAATGTGCTAGTAGGGTTTTTTGAGTGGTTCGGTCTCCTAAGACGTAGAATTTCAACTAAGGTATTCTAGGGAGTTTTTTCCCTTGTCAATTATGCTTTGCCTATAGCCGAATATAATCGACGAGGTTTTCTCTCGCTTCCTCCAAAGCTGGAATGCCCGATTTTGAATTCTGGGCCTTGGGGGGTTATTAGAGCCCAACTGAGTATGTATAAACCTACTAGTCATTATTAGAATAGACTATGGTCATGTCCTAAGTCACAAGGACCCTAAGAAAAAAATTCAAAATTTTTTTGCTGGACGCATTGGATTTGGGTTTTTTATTTTTTAATTTTCTAAAGTTTTTAATTAAATTTTTCCATAGTTTAAATGGAAAAATTTCAATTTGTAATATGTCAGTCATCCGGGATCCGAATTCAGTGATTGAAGTCTCTAACTTTAAGCCAAAAATCATTCATGATCAACTGGCCAGCTATCCCTAAGTTTCAGATGTTCATTCGGCCTCATAATTAATAATTTCTCAAAAAAGTCATTTACGGAGAAATTATTAATTAAAATATTAAAAATGAATATTTTGGAGATAATAAAAAACTCTCCAAAATAAACCAAATTGAATAAAATAAAACGCTAAATGACATGGCAATGGGCATTTATGATGATTCAACTCAGCACCAAGTCTTTTCAGTCAGCAATTGGAGAGCATTAAAGTCACCTTCAGTTAGCAAAATCGCCCTCTTCATCTGGCTCACGAATTGGGTGATGTGGAGATCAGTGATTGGTTTGATGTTTAGATTGAGGCAGGGAATTGAATGCACTCCTCATTATGTGCAAACCCTAAGTGTTTGGCACCCATCACACCCACCTTGCAGCTACCTAAAGGCTCACGTGTCTCCTTAAGCTCACGCCCTCTCTCCTTAGGCTTAGGCTACCACATGTGTGGGATTCTAATTTGATGGAGGTGGGGATCTAGGGTTGGGAGTGGGGGCGCCTTGCCTAGGTGGAGGCCACCCCACACCAACTTTTGATTTAGGTTTGGCTCTCAATTATGATGCCGAGTTTGCTTAATCATGGGGATTGGCCCTCATTTGATGGAGTTTGGTTTTAGGGTTTTGGTCTTCTCTCTTTGTATAAGTAGAGGCTCTTTTGAGCTCTACATGATGGAACTTTTGTGGTAGAGTTACTCTGAGAAAATTGTATCAAGCATTTGATTTGGAATTGTTGATAAAGCTATTCGACTTTGGAGGTCTATGGGCTTTTGATTGTGGTGAATTCCTCATGGTTGAGGTGAAATTGTCTCTAACTCCTCTCTTTTAATACTTGTATGCGATTAATTATTTTGCTAGCTCAAGAAGGCCATTGTTGGCACGGTAGAATAGCCATTTGTTGTCTCAATTTGGTTATTTTTGCAAAGTAGATTAATATCTTGATGGACATGAGTAGTCAGTAATATGAAATGTTAATCTTGATTTGATTTTCCTAGCATACTAGCATATAATTTTTGATCTCACTTCTTATATTGAGCTTTTGTATGTTATCAGGTTTCACAGATTGTAGAAGTGTGTGAGCTCAGCTACTTCTATCCCAAGCTTCAAACAACCATTTTTGAGTTTAACACTTTGTGATTATAGGACCTACAGGGTTTGTCATCTTTTGCTACAAAAGGAAAGCTGGGAGTAGCTCTCTCTCTCTCTTGTGTTCCATCCACAAGATAAAATATGATTTTGGTTACCAATTACTTCATGAAGCCCTAAGTTCCATTCATCCATCCTTTGGCTTCCCCTTTCTTTCCTTGTTTGGCTTGCTCATCCTCTTCTCTTTTTGCAGCCCTCTTTTACCCTTGTTGCAGCCCTCTTTTGCCTTAGTTTGCAGCCCTCTTTTACCATTAGTTGGGAGCCCCCTTTTTCCCCCTTTCTCTTTCGTTTCGCAGCTTTTTATTCTTTTTCTTTCCTCCGTTTTCATTGTAAAAACTTTACATTCTTTTAGAGTTAGTTTGTAGATATGTTTTATTTTATTTTTTGACTAACATATAACATTTCAGTGTTAAAGGCTCTTATTTTCAGGAAAGTCAAAAAGAGCCGAAAGGCTATAAGCAAGCAAAGAGCAAGAAAGACAAAAGCGCCTCCCTCTTTTCTCTTTCCCTTTCTCACCTTGCTCATGCAAGAAGAGGCAAAAAACATCAAAAACGCATTGTAAAAAGTTAATAAAAAGCAAGTGGGATAAATGCTCCCACACCCCTCTTCCCCCATTTGGGGGAAGCCTGTATCGTCCACATTTTGATGTTTGCATGCTTGTAGAGTAAATGGTTAGAATAGAATAAGAAAAGATAGTTTTCATTTTTGAAAAGTTTTAAAAAAGGAAAAGTTTCTTGTTTTTTTACTTGGCTTTACATTAGAATTTGTTTTATTTGATATAATATTGCAAAAAAGTAAAAAGAACTAAAATCTCTTGAATCTCACTGTAAGGTGGATTAAGAGTGCTCTCTATTAGAGGGTTTGTTTTGTTTTCATTTATTTTATGTATTTTTGCTTTTGTAATTTATTGACTTAATTCTAAGTCTCTTGAACTTGTCTGAATCCAAGTCAAGAGCACTCTCTATTGGAGAGCATATTAGTATGTTTGCATCATCTTTGCATTTAGGCATATAGAATAGCTAAGACTCTTGAACTTTTGTCATAAGACAAAGTCAATAGCGCTCTCTGTCGGAGGGTTTAACTTGTTTGTCTAATAAAATTTGCAACTCACATTCCCCTTTAATTAATTTACTTCGTTGCTATACCTCACCTAGTATGCTCTGCCGACTTTCATAGTTGGGCTCGTACTCAGAAAGGTGAAAGGACTTGTTAATCTCACAAATAACAACATAATAAAATTTTACCTCATAACCAACGCACCGGCGTTGGAGAATGCATTCAAAGTCAATTCTCAGTAAGGGCACCAGAACTCCCCGTTGTCTTAGAGTCTCGACTAGCTGGTCAATCCACCGGACACTAGCCTGGGATACTGGACGGGCCAACCCGTCTAGAACAGAATAAGTTTGAACGCTTTCTCGGTTGGTCTTTGATACCTTTGACAAGCCATAATAAACAAGACCATTAAAAATCTTTTAAAATAAACCAAGAGCAATCGCAGGACACTTTCACTAGCACTATTACTAGACTTGTACTTTCATTATTTTTCAAGCATCTTAGAAGTTTGACTCCATAAGGCACTGGTTTGTCATTTTATGCATCATTATTAATTTGGACCATTTGTCCTTGTAGACACTGAGAGGGGGGGGTGAATCAGTGTGAAGGCAATTTTAAACTTTTCTTAGCTTCTCACAGTTAGCTATCAATTCATCATTCCATTACTCTACCATAATCATTTCATAAGCATCTGTCACTTCATCATTCACATAGCATAAGCATTTCATTCATAAAGAGCCATAACACAAAAGAACACAACACCATATAATTTTGTAATATTTTTGTGTTAGATTTGGTTCGGCTACAACCGTTAGGCAAAATCAGCACCTACTGATAAATAGAGCACCTACTCTGAATCCAGGACCCTGCCTGGTTTTCTTAGACCCTGCTAAGAAGGGTTTGAAGTATCCTAACCTCAAAAGCAAGACAAGTTTGCATTTACGATTAAACCATACTATCACATCAACATCATCTTTCTGTCCATGTCATCACTGTCACATCACATTGCTGTCAGCATCATACAAGCATCTTTTCTTACTGCTGTACATACACATCATATCAATTTGATCATCACTAGCACTGCTGCTCTATCAGCATATCATTCTGTCCATCAGTTCTTGCACATCATTACTGCTGGTCATAGGTTTGCTCATCATCCTGGCTCATCATATAAACTCTGCTGTAACACTGCTCATGTATCTTTGCTGGTCATTCTCTGGGATCTTCTTATCAAACTACTGATCAATTTTTGCTGCTCATTCTCATCTAATCCTCAAAATAGAATGTTTATTCAGACTTGTCAATGCATTGGAATTAGGGCATTATCCAAGCCTTGTCATCACTTGTTCACACACCATTGCACTGGACATCACTGCTGTTATACATCTGAACTGAATGCTGTTCATAGTTCACCTGTGCAAAAAGGGCTGTTCATACCCTTTGCTTACTACCACAACTTATGTTGACACTGAGAGGGGGGGTGAATCAGTGTGAAGCAATCATTTAAACTTTTCTTAGCTTCTCACAGTTAGCTACCAATTCATCAAATCAACACTTTACCATAATCATATCATAAACATCATTCACATAACATAAGCATTTCATTCATAAAGCACCATAACACAGAAGAACACCACACTATATAAATTTGTAATCTTTTTATATTATTTGGGTCCGGCTACAACCGTTAGGCGAAATTAGCACCTATTGATATATAGAGCACCTACTCTTAATCCAGGACCCTGCCTGGTTTTCTTAGACCCTGCTAAGAAGGGTTTGAGGTATCCTAACCTCAAAAAGGCAAGTCAAGCTTGCATTTTACAATAAAGCTCACTGTTACATTACTTCATCACTTGTCTCTTCAATCTGCTGCTGATTAACACTGCTGCAACACACGTGCTCCTCAATACTGCCAAGTCATCAAGGACTGCTCATCTCTGCTGTACCACTGTTCACTGCTGCTCCATTTATCTCTGCTCATCTTTTCTGCTCATCAATGCTGCTCATCATCTCTCAACAGAAACCTCTTCACCATCACCAGCCTTGAATCAGAATGTTCGAATAGAATTATGGATGCCTTCACATTATCATTTGTTACGTCAATCAGGTCATTGGTAACTGTAGGATACTTGGCTTCAATCCTTGACACCAGCTGCAGATCATGAATACACTGAGCAGCTTGGATGCCTGAAAATACTGAGCAGAGATCAGTTCATAATAGAACAAATAACCTATCCAAGAGTAGTCACAAAAGAATCCTTGAACCATAATTCTACTCCTGTACTTGTCAACATCTCAAAAGAGATCTTCTCAAAGAATACCAAAGACATGAACCAGCCTTAAAGGTTCCCACAATAGTCACAACCACAGTTCAGTCCATAAGTCTATTACTTTGGTTGTCTTCATAAAATCAAAGCTTATAGTCTACAATCAAAAGAGGCTTGAAGTCATAGCAAAATGCAGTCATAAGAAGGGTAAGATCCTCAAACCAACAGCATCAGATCTGGCAGCCTGTCACTAACAGCATTTCACTCTGTTTGGTGCTCACCTACCAATTTGTAACATATATGATATGAACCCTGACAAGGCTAGCTGAACTGCAAGTTGTTTTCTGAATGCTCACAAGTGCAGTTACCCTTCTTTCATGGCCTGAGGGTCGTAATTCTTCTCCCGGACCTCATGCAGTGTGGCTGAGAGCTTCCAGTAGAGAGGCCGACCAACATAAAATGCTAAGACGCAGATCAATATGACCAGGGCCAGGCGTAAACCCCGTTGCACACAGTGGGAAAGAAAAACAAACAGCCAACGGAAACCCCGTTGCACACAGTGGGAAAGAAAAACAAACAGCCAATGGATATCTCAGTCCGAATACTCTGCGATTTGGCTATCTCCCAACGGCAACGAAAAGCTCAGTCCTCTAGAACAACAAATTTCCAAATAATGTTCAGCACCGAGCGAGCCGAAATACCACAGGGCACCGTGATCTCTGAGTTTTTGTTGGACTTATTCATTGACTTATCCTCAGCGATTTCACTAGTCCGTGATCTCTGTCCTCTGCCCTTCACTGCGGCTGCTGCTGCTTGATAAATTTGCCAAAAATTTCCCACCGCAAAAAAAATGATACGAACTCTTGCAATCATAGGTTAAGAGCATATTTTCCAATCAAAGAAAAATATAGGTGTATTTATATGAGAAGGAAAAGGAACCTTTCCTTATTTTAAGGAATATTTTTGTCGTATTTTTATTTATAAACAATTCCTTGTTTTACTGAGTTAATTTTTTATATTAAAAAAACTTTCTATAAAGTCACCCATAAATCACCCTTTGTAATTCACCTTACCCCATTAATATATTTTTATATTAAAAAAATTTTCTATTCTGTTGACTAGGTTGACTTCTTTGACTATTTTAAAGTCAATCAACTTACGGGACTTTTTCACAACTTAAGGTTTTCTTCAAATAGAACCATATATTATCAACAACCTGTAGCTTCAATGTCCATCTCCTAGGTCTTCTGCATCATTAGCTGAGTCTTCAACATCTTTAGCAGAGTGGTGGCATCAATGACATCAAGTCCATGTTGGCATCAATGACAATTTTATCAACAACTTATTCTTTCCACATTATAAGCAACATACTTCACTGAGCAAAATGTCTATACTTCACTGTGCAAATAAGGCATCATATATTTCTAGCATCTCAATGTATAAACCTCTTAAGGCACACATACATACCTTCACCTTTCACTTACCTTGGTTATCCATTCAAAGGATCTGGGCTGTATACTGAATTATATCACTGTGTGTGCTAAGCATATCACTCAAAAGTCAAAACATATCACAGCATATCAGTTTCTTGCTGTCAATTATTGTTATGCCACCATGTAGCTATCTCTGTCATTGTCATCAGCCTGTCACTTCCATGCCCCACTTTTATATCAAGAAAATCATTATCATCGTTATGTTGAACTGTCAAGTCAATCTGCAACTTGTGATCAACTATTGCACTTGTCATCATATCACTGGTCATCACTCTTTGTGCCACTGTCATCAAGCATACATCATAGTCTTCATCTTACTTAACACAGTGCAAACTTTACTCTACTGTCTTCATCAACATCATGACACTCAAGGTGAGATCAATATTTGACTGTCAAAACATCACCGTGACTGTCACTATTTCAAGCATGTCACTGTGTTGTACATCATCACAACATCAAGGTATGCAACATAAAGATGCTGTAATACTGCTCTCTTAAGATTAGAGACATAGGAGCATACCCTTTCAATTTATGAACTTCACCCAAAACTGGACTCTGCAATTTCTATGTGAAATGAACAATCTTAGCATGAATAAATGAATTGAGCATACCTTGACTAATAGGGCATCATTAAAACATTTTCCTCGTGTGACTGCTCCTCCACTGTCACTGCCTCAGTCTTTTGCTTATCAACACTGCTCAGCAAGTTGTCCACTTTTGTCACTCTGCCAAATCATTCAGGGTTATTGTTTATCAACACTGATCAAATCCTCTGCTCATGCCTTCATGCGAAGTCATCATAAACATTCTCTGTTGTAGCTGCCTGAGTTAATTGCTGAGGTATACTTGATTGCTTCTAGATGTCCGGAATAGCAAGAGATTAAGATAATCAAAAGAGATTCATTATCTTCGCAAGGAGCTGCTACAGTCCATAGAAGACTCAAGCATTTGATGTTGATTACGCTAGGCTAAAGCACGAAATCTAACCCCAAAAACATAGCTTGAACATATACAAGACATATGCTGCTGAATTGATGCCCTTGACAGAGATATACTGTTCCTGTGTTACCCGCGAATTTGCCTCAGTTTGGATTCACAAAATGTCAGAGAACATCAACAAAGATGCCTTTAATGCTGCTCATTAACAGTCTTGAAATCAGAGAGAAAAAGACTTTACTTCTGCTGCAAAAAATCAGAGATAAAAGTAGTTGTTCCACCCACGAAATTCCTCAGACTGCTGTAGAAAATGACCAGCCCTAAATCTCTGCTGCTACCCGAGTTTCTGCCTCAGTCCACGAGGTTCAGAGCTGCTGAACAAAAATAATCAAAACAAAAAAAAAATAAAAACAGTTTACTGCTGCTGCTGCTAACCCCCGAACTGCTGCTGCTACTAACCCCCGAAATTATCCTGCGGCTGCCTCAGACAATATTTCAGAGCTCCACCGAATTCACCAATGCAAAAAGAAGACTTGCGTGGGGTATTTATACCCATTTTTCACCACTTTTGCTGAGCCGACCTCTAAATTTTTTATTGGGCCGACATAAGATATATTATGGAGCCGACCTGAGATTTTTGTATTTATAATTTTATTTTTATTTTTGGAGCCGACTTCCAAAATTTCTACTGGGCCGACATCTTATAAAAATATAGAAGTGCAAGGATGACCATTTGTAGCAGCCCCTACTTGAACAGCAGAGAATTTAAATGAAGTTCACGACCCAAAAAGATTGTTGACTGTTAAAAGTTGGTCCCTTTTGACAAGCTGTTTATTGCCCTTTTTCTGATTTTTGGCTAAGAATTTTCTCAATCACTTGATGACCACTTAGCTGTAGCTTATTGGGGAATTTATGATAAAGTCTGTGCTTGACAATTTGCTTTTTAGACAAAACAAATGTAGAGCAACCTCCACAGTAACCCGACTTCCTTCCAAAAGATCTTGGTGCAATGAGATGTTTGACTAGCTGCTACAGGAAACACGACTTGGAGAAGGATGTACTGCTACAGGGAATAACACTTCTGACTTCCAACAAGAGATACACAGTAAACCTCTTTCTCACTGTTGTTGTGGCTTTTCTCCGAGGTCTGCGTTAAGGAATCATCCACAAAGAGTGATGTAGGTGATATGCAAACCAAGATTCATCATGCCATTTAACCACAGGGTAGACCATCATCATCAACCTTCTTCTAGGGCTTGAAGGACATCTTCAAGGGTTATGTTACCAAATGCCACATCATATAAATGACCCACATTGCCTTCACCATTCCTTCAAGGTTCCAAAGACTTCTTCATGGGCTTCTCCAACGTTTATCAGGGCTTCAAGACCATCTCTAGGGTCTTCTGCATCATTAGCTAGGTCTTCAACATCTTCAGCAAAGTGGTGGCATCAATGACATCAAGACCATGTTGGCATCAATGACAATTTCATCAACAATCTCCCCCTTTGTCATTGATGACAACAACTCATGCTCCCCCTATGAGCATGCTCCCCTTTTGTCTTCATCTCTCCCCCTTTGGCATCAATGGCAAAGGGTGTCCACACACCTGTCTTTGAAATCTCTGATCACTTTTGACTACTCCCCCTGTCAATATGCACGATCCTAGGACCTGTCTGTCTACCTGGAGTAACCATCCTTTCTCCTTTGAGTTCATTCTCCAGCCTCATGAACTCAAGGTGTGCTAAGGTCTTTGAGAGACCTTACACTTGGCTTGCCATATGGCGGCCATCCTCCCTGCTCTGATCAGCTTCTCCTATCTGCAACTGCTCGGTCTTCCTCATCCATACTTGCTTCTTGGCATCTGTCCTTTGAGCATCTGTTCCTTCATTTGTACTGACTTTCCTTGATGAGTTGTCTAGGTAACTTCTCAAGGATTGTTTCCGTGTACTCCAACAATCTTGAGCTTTGTGCCCTGTTGCCCACCTATTTCGACTAGGTGGCAACCTCATGTACATTGAAGATGTACATTTTGTACAAATTGTACCTTGGAAAAATCTGAGGATTTTTCACTTCTGCAGGGCAATTGCCCCTTTGTAAAACAAAATTCTACTCCTCTGCGTGGGAAAATTAATGTAATTTTATGTGGTAGTATGGGTCATATGATATGGATGCCACACCATGGAACTGGTTGTTAGGGAAGTCTCCTCATCGAGTGTTTTTTCCCTTTCCAATTAATCTTGTTGTGTAAACGACTTTAATTGGTTTGGTTTTTCACTCAAAATCCTCCAAAGTGGTGACGGGCGTTTTAACAGTCAAGTCCATGAGGTGGCTAAGGCTTCAAAATGTTATTCATGACCATGCTAAACATTTGTATAGAGTCTTGCGGAGTTTCGTTATGTTGTATTTTTTCTAGTTAATTAATTTCACCCCTTGGTGGTTAATTAACTAAGTTTTGATGTAATAATGTAATTGCTCAAGCACTGACACTTTGTAATAGGGGCTATGAATGCAAGATAAATTGCTATGAAACCCCCTAAGCCACTGCTTCGAGTCCCATGTCATTCTGATAAGGGGTTGATGAGATAGACCATTTTTCGCTGAGCAAGGTCTATTTTTCCTAGGGAATTAATTAATTTCCCTAAGTTAAAAATTCACATTATTTGATTTTGAAGTAAAAAATCAAATAATGCCATGGTAATTTTGTTTGGGGGTTGTTAAGCCTAGGAAAATTTATTTCAAAATTTTTCCACCCCCCCATGGCCAAGATATAATTTTTTCAAATTTATTTTTAATTTTTTCCTAAGTCAAAATTGGAAAAATTGAAAAATTAAATCTAAGGTGAATTTATATTTAGCCTAAGTCTAAGGGTTAAATATCTATTTTGGAGCAAAGGCTAAGGTCAAAGCCAAGTTTAGAGGACTTAAGAGTGGCCAAACCACCATCTAAAGGAGGGGCGCCAATGTAAAACCCTCACGAAAGAGGGCGTCAAAGTGTGGAAAGGCTTATTTTAAGTGAAAAGCTCCTCCAAATAAGAGGGCGCTACATGAAATATAGTGGGGCACTAGCAAGTGTAGGTGGGTGCTACCAAATAAGAGGAGGATGCCCCCACATTAAGAGGAGACACCCATATTTAGTGGAGGCGCTAGTCATTATAAGGAGGCGCTACCATCTAGAGAGGGGCGCCATATTTAGTGAAGGGCGCTACTTACTAGTGGAGGGCGCTACCAAGAAATAGAAGGGCGCTAATTTAGAGGAGCCGCCACATATGGAGGGGGGCGCCTATCTTGGGCCCATCTTAAAACCTAAAAGCAGATCTAAGGTGAACCTTGGTCAAAACCCTAGGTCTAAGGGTGGAAAATGGTGAAGACATGGATCAAGCACTCAAGCCATGGATTAAAAAGCAATCTAAGGGTGTAGATTGGTTAAGAGTGGTAAAAAGTCAAATACCTAGATCTAGTGGTGGAGATCTGATCTAGATCTAATCTTGGCCGTTGATCTTCAAGGGGTTGGAGTCTTCCTCAACTATATAATGAGGGTCTCACTCCCTCATTTGACATGATCTCTCATGCTATTGTTATGCTGCCGGAATATTTCTCCATTCTCCTCTCATATTCTCTTGCCATTTTTTGTATTGAAGCTTTGCCCTAGTTGGGCCATTTAATCAAAGAAATTCTTTGGAGGGACATTGTGCTACATTCTACATTCTTCATGATCCATTTCTTGTGAGGTAACTTGTATCTTTTTTAGTTTTGCATATTTGTATTAGTCTAGTTAGCTCTCCACAAAGTATTTTGTGGAGAGATTAGAGAGTAAAAGTATTTTTACCCTCTTTTGTGAATGGTTTAGCAATTTTTCTTCAAAGTATTTTGCAGGGATTGTTAGACATTCATCACTAGGCTTACATATTTTTGCAGATCTAGATTTGTTTGCAGGTTTTCCAAGCAAGGATATCTCTCCAAGGGTTTCGTCTTTTCAAATTTTCAATTCGGCCATTTTCCTTTTTCCTTCCTGAAATTGGGTTTTATTCACTGTATAGTGAATATAACCCTTGTTTTAGGGCCCCCATCCATTATATATTAGTATAAGCTTTTAATTCTGTTGTTTATATGTTGTTTACACCCTAAAAACATTTATTTTCAGTCACTAAAATTTCTGTTTTTTCCATTTTTTAAAGTTCAGTTTTTTTCTGTAAAATTTCTGGGTTTTACATTAAATTATTCTAACTTTCTGTTTCAGTTTTTTTGCAATAATTTCCAGCAAGTCAGTTGCTGAATTTTTGCAGGTTTTATGCACAGAAAGAGGGGGTTATGCTGCCCTAAATTGCCCAGAAAAACCCAGCAAAAAATTTGGTCCAAAAGAGGCCCTAAACTACACTTCTCTCTCTTCTATTACATTGTAAACCCCAAATGAGAAGTTCTCTTTGGGGTATTTCTCTGCTGTAAATTTGTATAAGTAGTTGCTTAGAGTTAGTTTTTTATTTGCAAGTTTTATTTTGTTTACCCACCTATCTTTGTGACAGACCACCATCTCTGTCACAGAGATTGAAGTGAGGTTAGTTAAATCAGTTTTATTTTTCTGTTCACCCACCTATCTTTGTGACAGACCACCATCTCTGTTACAAAGATTGTTGTGAGGTTAGTTTACTGCTTTAGCTAGTTGTATTTTCCTGTCTAGTGTTATTTTCAGTTTACCCACTATCTCTGTGACAGACCACCATCTCTGTCACAGAGATTGTTGTGTGGTTAGGCATTGTTTTAGCTAGTTACAGTTTCTTTCAAATTTCAGTAATTTTTAATTTTCTGTTAAAGGGTAATCATACAACCCATCTATCCTGTGTATCCTCTATCCACTTGTCATCTCCCTTTAGGGACTTCAAGTTGGGTATGAAAAGCAGGAGAAGTGGGGGCTTAGCTTAATTAAAACAACTTTTTTTCTCTGCTACAATCTTTCAGATTCTATTTTTTCAGTCCAAGATCAAGTACCAGCACCTCCCATAAGGGATACCGCTTGGTTGATCTTGTTGATAGCTTAAAATTTACCTTGCATGCTAATCACCAAGACTAAAATTTACTTCTAAAATTAACCAACAACAACTTCACTATTTCTTGCTCCTCTACTCGGTTATCACCCTTTGGGGTACTCACGAGATACGACAGGGGATAGAGAAGTCTTAGTTTAATAGGCATCCATCTAGTAATTTTCCTGTTGATTAAAAACAGTGCCCTCGGAGGCGACTTGGGGTAGAAGACCGTGGGGGGTCTCTAGGCGTTCTACGTCCCCCTTGTTGAGCACCAGGGCATTGGGGTTTGACCTGTGAGCTACGGGTGGGCTTTGCTCCCACTTTGTTGAGCGCAACAGCATTCCCTCTTTGACTTGAGAAATACTGGATTGAGGTAGTCACACCACCGGTTCGAAGACTTAATCAAAGATTCCAACTCAAATAAAATTCATTAAAATTTACAAGAAACATTGCAAAACATCCTACAAACACAGGTCACTGTTATTTATCTTTGCCTTGCTGTTCAAGGTTTTTACTGCAAGCTTTTCACTTTTCAGTTACAAGTATTTCTTTCAGTTTCGCAAACTCTTGTGGTGGCATCTTTAATTCATTTGATTAAGTAATCATATTGTTTAGTAATTTGTAGATCTTGCTTAGATTAGGCAACTGTGGATAATCATTTTTAATTCTTTTGTAAGTTTGTAACTTGTAATCTTTTGACTCCATTTAATTTAGGCATTGATCTTGTAATTTTGTAATCTTAATAAAAGATCCCTTTGACTAATAGTTAGTAATCTTAGGAACATTTTCCTGTAGGGACTACCCCCCTTGGCTCTGTTGGGATCTTGCCTAAACGGAGGAGTTGTGGACTGTGGTGACAGTGGTCCCCAGCTCTAACTTGCCCCCAAGGACACACAAAGCGGGTTGGAGACTTTCCCGTGTCATAAAGTGTGTATTAGGTAGCAACATGCCCAAGGCCACTGCAGCTATAACACCTCATCGTATGACACTGTACAACAATGTGACCAACATTGTTGCATGACCAACATCTGACTGAGCTGTTGGAACTTCCAACACTTCTTTGATCAACTTCATTTCTCCATGCTTGAGAGTGTCCTTGACTGTAGGCAATTGTTTTCTGATCTTCAAATCTTCTTGCTGATATGTATGGAGTACTCCTTCTTGGTTGACTTCTTTGACTGGCACATTCATGGGCTTTGTGTCCAAACCCATTGCAGGAGTAGCATCTCAATGTGTGACATGTGGCAGCAACATGTCCGACTTGTTTACATGTCCAACATCTAACTGAGACATTGGGGCTTCCAGCCCTTCTTCTTCCATAGAATCTACAATCCATAGCCTTATGACCAAAGTTAGAACACAAATAACAATAACCATTGAAGCCATTTTCATACTTGGATCTTGTAGTTGTTTCCTTTATGAAGTTGCTTTGATGAACAGACCTAACTCCTTGTTTCATCTTTGAACTTCCAAAATCATTGTTGTCATGTGTAGGTGCCTAGGGGGCAGCTTTGGACGTTGATGGACCTGCTTCTGGAGTCTTCAGAGACCAAGTGTCATCTTCAAGTTTTTCTTTGTTCTTCTTGTGACCAAGACCAGTTTTGTCGAGTGGAGATCTTTGGCAATCTAAGATCTTATCTAGGACAATTGAACTGTCCTGGAGCTTGACCAAGGCTTCATTTTTCTTACCTTTCTTCCTGAGACCAACTACCTCCATTTCCAGCTTCTGGATTGTTTCCTCCTTTTCTTCTAGCTGTCTCTTCAAGATTTCTTCTGTCCTCTTGGCTTCCTCCAGCTAAGTCTTCAAGTCATGATTTACCTCTTTTGCTTCTTCAAGTATTTTTGAATCTTTATCATGGTTCTCTAGGGTTAGATCGATCAAATCAATCTTTAGCTTTTCTTTTTCTTTTTCCTTTTCCTTCAGCAATGTCAGCCAACCTACTCCTTCATGCTTAAGTTTCTTAAGCAACTCCTTTAGTTCAACATTCTGCTTTTGGAGATTATCCATATAATCAAAAGTTGTCGTCCTAAACACCTTGTAATCAGATTGATTAAGATCAACTTTGTTCAAGAACCAATCAGCTCTGAGATCTATGTTGCATACATGGTTTATAATTCTTTGTTTAGCTTTCAACATTGCTTCATCATCGTCTGCAAGAACCTTCTCAATTTCATCACACAAGCTATCATAATCACAAGAGTCCATACCTTTATTAGAGTCCTCTTCCTGTTTATCTTCTTTTTGATTTAGCTCTTCTGGAGGCTTGTCTTCTGATTTTTGATCTGTCTTTTCGGGTTCTGGTCTTGCCTTCTAATACTCACTCTCCAGCGTGAACCATAGGTCTTTTGCCGAAGTGTACTCTCCTACACTTTCCTTCACTGAGCTGGGAAGTCCATCCATGAGGAACTTCAAGGCTGTAGTGTTGTCTTTCTTTGCTTCCTTCTGTGCAGCTGATTTTCTTTTCTTGTTTGATGGAGCGGGTGGATTGATAACAATTTCCCAAACATCAAACTTCTTCAGATAAGCCTTCATTTTGCTCCTCCAAGTGAATTAATCTGCAATATCTAGAACAGGCACGTCATTGCTTGATGACTCTTTCTTTTCCTCCATTGTGTCTAAGGATCTCCTTCAAGCTTGCTAGTCTCGTTACGAAGGCCCACTCTGATACCAATTGTAGACACTGAGAGGGGGGGGGTGAATCAGTGTGAAGGCAATTTTAAACTTTTCTTAGCTTCTCACAGTTAGCTATCAATTCATCATTCCATTACTCTACCATAATCATTTCATAAGCATCTGCCACTTCATCATTCACATAGCATAAGCATTTCATTCATAAAGAGCCATAACACAAAAGAACACAACACCATATAATTTTGTAATCTTTTTGTATTAGATTTGGTTCGGCTACAACTGTTAGGCAAAATTAGCACCTACTGATAAATAGAGCACCTACTCTGAATCCAGGACCCTGCCTGGTTTTCTTAGACCCTGCTAAGAAGGGTTTGAGGTATCCTAACCTCAAAAGGGAGACAAGCTTGCATTTACAATTAAACCATACTGTCACATCAACATCATCTTTTTGTCCATGTCATCACTGTCACATCACATTGCTGTCAGCATCATACAAGCATCTTTTCTTATTGTTGTACATACACATCATATCAATCTGATCATCACTAGCACTGCTGCTCTATCAGCATATCATTCTGTCCATCAGTTCTTGCACATCATTACTGCTAGTCATAGGTTTGCTCATCATCCTGGCTCATCATATAAACTCTGCTGTAACACTGCTCATGTATCTCTGCTGGTCATTCTCTGGGATCTTCTTATCAAACTACTGATCAATTTCTGCTGCTCATTCCCATCTAATCCTCAAAACAGACTGTTTATTCAGACTTGTCAATGCATTGGAATTAGGGCATTATCCAAGCCTTGTCATCACTTGTTCACACACCATTGTACTGGACATCACTACCATTATACATCTGAACTGAACGCTGTTCATAGTTCACCTGTGCAAAAAGGGCTGTTCATACCCTTTGCTTATTGCCACAACTTATTCTTTCCACATTATAAGCAACATACTTCACTGAGCAAAATGTCTATACTTCACTGTGCAAATAAGGCATCATATATTTCTAGCATCTCAATGTATAAACTTCTTAAGGCACACATACATACCTTCACCTTTCACTTACCTTGGTTATCCATTCAAAGGATCTAGGCTGTATACTGAATTATATCACTGTGTGTGCTCAGCATATCACTTAGAAGTCAAAACATATCACAGCGTATCGGTTTCTTGCTGTCAATTATTGTTATGCCACCATGTAGCTATCTCTGTCATTGTCATCAGCCTGTCACTTCCATGCCCCACTTTTATATCAAGAAAATCATTATTATCGTTATGTTGAACTGTCAAGTCAATCTGCAACTTGTGATCAACTATTGCACTTGTCATTCACTGTTGTTCTTGTCATCATATCACTGGTCATCACTCTATGTGCCACTGTCATCAAGCATACATCATAGTCTTCATCTTACTTAACATAGTGCAAACTTTACTCTACTGTCTTCATCAACATCATGACACTCAAGGTGAGATCAATATTTGACTGTCAAAACATCACCGTGACTGTCACTATTTCAAGCATGTCACTGTGTTGTACATCATCACAACATCAAGGTATGCAACATAAAGATGCTGTAATACTGCTCTCTTGAGATTAGAGACATAGGAGCATACCCTTTCAATTTATGAACTTCACCCAAAACTGGACTCTGCAATTTCTGTGTGAAATGAACAATCTTAGCATGAATAAATGAATTGAGCATACCTTGACTAATAGGGCATCATTAAAACATTTTCCTCGTGTGACTGCTCCTCCACTGTCACTGCCTTAGTCTTTTGCTTATCAACACTGCTCAGCAAGTTGTCCACTTTTGTCACTCTGCCAAATCATTCAGGGTTTATTGTTTATCAGCACTGATCAAATCCTCTGCTCATGCCTTCATGCGAAGTCATCATAAACATTCTCTGTTGTAGCTGCCTGAGTTAATTGCTGAGGTATACTTGATTGCTTCCAGATGTCCGGAATAGCAAGAGATTAAGATAATCAAAAGAGATTCATTATCTTCGCAAGGAGCTGCTACAGTCCACAGAAGACTCAAGCATTTGATGTTGATTACGCCAGGCTAAAGCACGAAATCTAACCCCAAAAACATAGCTTGAACATATACAAGACATATGCTGCTGAATTGATGCCCTTGACAGAGATATACTGTTCCTGTGTTACTCGCGAATTTGCCTCAGTCTGGATTCACAAAATTTCAGAGAACATCAACAAAGATGCCTTTAATGCTGCTCATTAACAGTCCTGAAATCAGAGAGAAAAAGACTTTACTTCTGCTGCAAAAAATCAGAGATAAAAGTAGTTGTTCCACCCACGAAATTCCTCAGACTGCTGTAGAAAATGACCAGCCCTAAATCTCTGCTGCTACCCGAGTTTCTGCCTCAGTCCACAAGGTTCAGAGCTGCTGAACAAAAATAATAATAAAAAAAAGAAGTTAAAAACAGTTTACTGCTGCTGCTGCTAACCCCCGAACTGCTGCTGCTACTAACCCTCGAAATTCTCCTGCGGCTGCCTCAGACAATATTTCAGAGCTCCACCGAATTCACCAATGCAAAAAGAAGACTTACGTGGGGTATTTATACCCATTTTTCACCACTTTCGCTGAGCCGACCTCTAAATTTTTTATTGGGCCGACATAAGATATATTATGGAGCCGACCTGAGATTTTTGTATTTATAATTTTCTTTTTATTTTTGGAGCCGACTTCCAAAATTTCTACTGGGCCGACATCTTATAAAAATATAGAAGTGCAAGGATGATCATTTGTAGCAGCCCCTATTTGAACAGCAGAGAATTTAAATGAAGTTCACGACCCAAAAAGATTGTTGACTGTTAAAAGTTGGTCCCTTTTGACAAGCTGTTTATTTCCCTTTTTCTGATTTTTGGCTAAGAATTTTCTCAATCACTTGATCACCACTTGGTTGTAGCTTACTGGGGAATTTATGATAAAGTCTGTGCTTGACAATCTGCTTTTTAGACAAAAAAAAATGTAGAGCAACCTCCATAGTAACTCGACTTCCTTCCAAAAGATCTTGGTGCAATGAGATGTTTGACTAGCTGCTACAGGAAACACGACTTGGAGAAGGATGTACTGCTACAGGTAATAACACTTCTGACTTCCAACAAGAGATACACAGTAAACCTCTTTCTCACTATTGTTGTGGCTTTTCTCCGAGGTCTGCGTTAAGGAATCATCCACAAAGAGTGATGTAGGTGATATGCAAACCAAGATTCATCATGCCATTTAACCACAGGGTAGACCATCATCATCAACCTTCTTCTAGGGCTTGAAGGACATCTTCAAGGGTTATGTTACCAAATGCCACATCATATAAATGACCCACATTGCCTTCACCATTCCTTCAAGGTTCCAAAGACTTCTTCATGGGCTTCTCCAACGTTTATTAGGGCTTCAAGACCATCTCTAGGGTCTTCTGCATCATTAGCTAGGTCTTCAACATCTTCAACAAAGTGGTGGCATCAATGACATCAAGTTCATGTTGGCATCAATGACAATTTCATCAATAGTCCTTTGGTTTATAAAATCTTTATCTGTGAATGCTAGTTTATTTCACAAGTTCTCGTCATATTGTTCATCTTTTAATCCGGTGTAGCAACGGGGATTGCTTTTCTTCTTATATTTATTTTTTCAGTTATTAGAATTATAATCTCCTTTCATCATAACAAACTCCTAAACAACACCCATCCACATCACCCTCATAAAATTTACTGAAACACATTGAGCCTTAGAAACTCTTTGTTAGGGACTACCCCCCTTGGCTTCATTAGGAGTTAACTGAAACGGAGGAGCTAGGAGTAGGTGATAGTACTTTGCTCTGTGCTTGCGCCCAAGGTCACACCTCTCCCACTTTCTCAAGTGAGGAGACAACTTTCAGAAGATTTCTGCTGCTGGTGTGCAGTCGGTAGACACCAGTCCTCATCTAGATCTTCATCATACCCACGAGCAAGCCATCGCGTAGGTACAACCCTGGGCCATACATTACATTGCCACTACAATGACTTGCGTCTCCTACCGTCATCTTGTTGTATCCGGATCATCTCATCATCGCACACAAAGAACAACCCATATGCACGCCACATGTCCAACAGACCACCTGCGTTCTGCTAGCATAGGAGCATACTAGGACTCATTACGTCTCAAAGACAACCTGCGTCTACCACTATGCGAGAATCTCCTAGGAGCACACCAAGTGCATTATGTTTCTCCACGGTCAGCCCGCGTTCTTCCAACATAGGAGCACGCTAGGACTCATTACGTCTTGAGGACAACCTGCATCTACCACTTTGAGGGAATCGTCTAGACACACACCAAGTGCCTTGTGACCGATGGACCTCTCATCATCTCCAACATGGGAACACATAAGAACTGATTACGTCTAGGGACAACCTGTGTCCTACGCCAAGACTGATTACGTCCAAGGACAACCTCAAGGACTCATTACATCTAAGGATAACTTGTGTTCTACACCAAGGCTGATTACATCTGAGGAAGACCTTCCAGGACTCATTACATCTAGGGATAACTTGCGTTCTACGCCAAGACAGATTGCATTCGAGGACGACCTGACAGGATTGATTACGTCCTAAGACAACCTCTGTTCTACGCCAGGATTGATTGCATCTGGGGACAACCTGTATTCCTTCCCATGTGAGATCTCGTGCTAGTGCATCCGCGTCTTTTGGTCTCTCTTCATCTCTAGCATGGGGGAACGCCAGGATTGATTACGTTTAAGGACAACCTGCGTCGTCCAATCCGTGTCTTCCACTTGTCACTCCCTCTTTCTAGGGACCTCGATCTGGATGACACCAAGTCTCTCTCTGAAGTATTCGAACTTCACTCTGGCTAGCGGCTTGGTCAATACATCGACTATCTGCTCGTTCGTCGCCACGTACTTGAGTTTCACTGCTCCTCTTTGCACCATATCTCGGATACAGTTATACTTGATCTCAATATGCTTCGACTTGCCATGGAACACCGGGTTCTCCGACAACTTCACACAACTTTGGTTGTTGCAAAAGATACAAGTCGCCTCTAACTCGAGATCAAACAAATCAGACAGTAGCTTTTGAAGCCATATTGCCTCACAGCTAGCCGAACAGGTCGCAACATACTCTACCTCGACTGTACTCAGCGCCACGCAGGATTGCTTCCTTCTAAACCAGGAGATCATACCGGATCCCAAACTGAAGCAGCATTTTGAAGTGCTCTTCCTATCAGTGGCGTTTCCTGCCCAATCCGAATCAACATAACCGTGTAGGTTAATTTTCTGATTCACATCATACTTGAGCTCATAGTCAACTGTACCCTTCAGGTACCTCAATACATGCTTTGCAACAATCAGGTGAACACATCTCGGATCTGTCAAGAACTGGCTCAGGGTGTTCACAACAAGCATATGTTTGGTTTTGTATTCATCAGGTACATCAATGAACCAGTCATCTGATGATACATCATGGCATCAACTATCTCCGATGAGTCATCACACAGTAGCTTCAAGTTTGATGCCATAGGTGTGGCTATCGCCTAGCAGTCCAACATTTTGAATCTCTTTAGAATCTCCATTGTATACTTTCCTTGACCAAGGAAGATCCCATCCGCAGTCTGCCACATCTCTATGCTTAAGAAGTAGTGCATCATCCCTAGGTTTTTCATCTTGAACTCAGTGGCAAGCTTCCTTTTTGCATCTACAATGAGTTTGTCTTCTCCTGTCAGAAACATGTCATCAACATATAGCAGGAGCATCATTGGTCTTCCCCCTTCAACCTTGAAGTAAAGGTTGGAATCCGCTTTACTCTTGGTAAAGCCTAAGCTCATCAGGAAGCTGCCCATCCTGATGTTCCATGTCCTAGGTGCCTGTTTCAATCCGTACAAGGCTTTCTTCAATTTGCACACATGAGTCTGCCTATCATGTGTCTCAAATCCTAGTGGTTGCTCCACGTACACTTCCTCTTCGACTACACCATTCAAGAATGTTGTCTTGACGTCCATTTGGTGTACCTTCCATTTCATTACTGTAGCCAATGCAAGTATAGATCTGATGGAAGTGTATCTTGCTATGGGTGCAAATGTCTCCTTGAGTCTATGCCTTCTTTCTAGGAGAAGCCACGCACAATGAACCTTGCCTTGTGTTTTTCAATGTTACCATCTACATCATGCTTGATCTTGTAGATCCACTTCGAAGTCACAATAGACTTTCCTTTCGATCTCAGGACCATCTCCCAGACATCATTCTTCATAATCGACAAGTACTCCTCAATCATGGCATCTTTCCATTCTTTCTTTTCTGTAGCCTCTTCGTAGTTGGAAGGTTCTTTATCAATGATGTCACATTGCAGGGCCACAAAGCTGTTGTATGGTTTAGGTCTTTTCCTTTCTCTATGCATCCCATATGAGCGCCATACCTTTCTGCATCTTGTATTGGTTCCCATGCCCATGTTGGTTTTCTCTTGTGGGATTTCTTCTCGTGAAGTGGTTCTACAGACTCTTGTGGTTCTGCCATGTCGTGATTTTCATGGTCTTCTAGAATTGTTTCTTCCATTGCCGTGTCTCGGACTCTAGTTGCTTCACGTTCTTCGACCTCTTCAATAGGTAGTTTTCTGGATCTGGAGTATGTTGAGTCTTAGTAAAATGTTACGTCTTTGTTGATGTCGATCTTCTTAAATATAGGGAAGTATATTTGGTAGGCCTTTGAAGTGTCACTGTATCCTACGAATATTCCCTTCCTCCCTGAAGGATTAAGCTTGGTCCTCTTTTCCTTTGGGATGTGTATGTACATTGGGAATCCAAATATTCTGAGATGGCTGACTTATGGTTTCTCTCTTGAGAAAGCCTCTTTAGGAGTCTTGTTGTCAAGTACTCGGTGAGGAGTACAGTTCTGTACATACACAATTGTCCTTACTGCTTCTGCCCACAAGTGCATCGGAAGATCCTGGTCATGTAGCATTGCTTTTGCTGCTTCCATTATTGTTCTGTTCTTTCGTTCTGCAACGCCATTTTGTTGAGGATTGTATGGAGTGCTCAACTCCTTCTTAATCCCAGATTCTCTGTAAAGTTCCTTGAATTCTTCCGAGGTGAATTCTCCGCCATTATCTGACCGTAGAGTTTTGATCTTCCATTCAGTGTGATTTTTGACCAAGGCTTTTAATTCCTTGAACTTGTTGAATACTTCATTTTTTCCTTTCAAGAAATATATCCAAGTCTTACAAGAGAAATCATCTATAAAGGAAACATAGTATACATACCTGCTTAGTGAGCTGGATGACATGGGTCTGCAGACATCTGAGTGAAGTATGTCCACTAGTCCTTTTGCTTTGCTTTCAGTACTAGGAAATGTCTTCTTTATGTTCTTTCCTTGCGCACATCCCTTGCAAATGCCTTCATGTTTTGTTTGGATTTTTGGAAGTCCCGAAACCGCTTTGCTTGCAATCGATGGTGCTCTATAGTGCACATGTGCAAGCCTTCTGTGCCATAGTTCACTTGCTTCTATGGAGTCATGAACCAATGCTTGTTCAGGTTGTCCCTTCAACTTGTACAAGCCTCCCTCTTGCTCTCAAATTACGGTTGCATCATCTATTGTCTTTCCTTTTGGCCACATTAGGACTTGGCCGTCAACGAATGCAACCCTTATTCCCTTCGCATCTAGTGCAGAGATGGAGAGAAGATTCTTCTTCAATTGTGGAACACATAACACATCTTTCATCTTCAAAGATTTCCCGGAGTCTAGCTTGTAGGAAGCTTCTCGACTTCCTTTTATGGGGTATTGATGATCATCCCCAAGTTTGACCTTGTGAGGTGACTCACGCTCAGATAGTTTAACGAATGATTCTTTGTATCTCGTCATATGTTTCTATGCCCCACTATTTACAAGACAATCGTTGCTTTCATGTGAGATAGTGCCTGTGAGGGCTGGATTAGGACAAATTCTTCATCGCTTGAAGAATCCATTTCTTCAATGAATCTCTTTATTGTTGGTTCATCATCTTCAGCGGTGTGAGCATGATGTCTTTTCTTATTTGACTTCTTGTTGAAGGGGCCTTTGTTTCTGGGACAATCTCTGGTGTAATGTCCCTTCTCGTCACAAGTGTAGCATTGAATGTTAGAAGGATCTCTCCTGAATTTCTTTTGTCTTTTGTGATGATGGTCCTCCCTTTTGTTGTGATGGTGATCCTCCTTCTTTCAATGATTTCTTCTGGTGTGAATTGTGAGCGCTTGATCTTTAGTTGTTCCCATCTTCTCTTCTCTTGTTACGAGCCAAGCTTTTTCTTGTGTGCTTTCTTCCCAGAGTCTGTTGAAACTGATCAACTTCTTTCTGGCACATATTCCTGAATGAATCCCATGATATTGGGAGACCATTCAATGTGGTCATAACATTCTCTTCTTCTTCCACATTCTTTTCAACTGCTTCAAGTTGTTCCTTGATTTGAGCAAACCTTGTGAAGTAGGATTGCATGGTCTCTGAGTTTTATATCTTCACATTCTTCAGCGGGTTCTTCAATGTCATTTTCTGGTTGATGCTCTTTCCTTTGAACAACTTCGTCAAAGCATCGAACACCTCCTTCGGTGTCTTCAAGGATGGCACATGAGGGATGAGATGATCCTTAATAGAATGTACAATGGTTCTCTTGGCATTGACCAAGTTCTTCTTATGGATAGCCTTAGCCTCATCTCCCTCTGGTTCTGGAACTTCCTTACTGATGTACTTATCCGAATCATTTTTTTCAGGGATTAGGGAGATCCTATACTTCCATGCATAGTTACATATATCGGCGATATATCACCCATATCGCGAGTCATTCCCCTTGGCGATATATCGCCACTAAAAAATTGAAACATTTTCGACATTTTGAATATATCGCGATATATTCAATGTGTCGCAATATATTGGGATATTTTGGAAAATATCGCCCTGCTAAAAAAATTGCATGAAATTTGAGAAATAAATCCATGGGTTAAGTTTTTGGTAGTGTTATTAAAACTAAATATATTAAATTCTTAAAGTAATAAATGGTAATATTAAATTCTAAAAGTAAAAGTGGCATTCTCCTTAACTTTCATTTTCTATCATTTTACTTAAATTTTTAACATTGCCATTAATTGTTTTAAGATGTTTGAGAGTGGTTCCAAGTTCCAACCTCATCGGACTTCATATGCAAAAAATAGAATTTTAGATCCCATTTAGAACTCAACAGACTTAATAGTTTTCAGGATTTCAAGATTTCAACAATTAAACTGGATTTTATCAAGTATGAGGGTATGGGATTGGCATTTAATCAAGCACATCAACCCCTCTCTGTACCTTGATGTTGGTGGCATTGACTATTGAAATCTTTTATCATGACCTTAATAAAAATGTACCCTTCATTCATTAAACATGGGAAGTTTCATCAAAATTGTAGAGTAGTCGGACCTTCCCCCATGGCCTGAGTAGTTGGAGCTTCCAATTTGATGCTCAACTCATCCAAAGCACCTACAGGACCCCCTACTGTTTCCAGAGGAAGAGTGATGCCCCTTTCCTATAAAAGGGGTAGAGGGGATCGATGATTCCAACTATTTATCATTGTATTATGTAGTATCTAGATGCCTCATGAGTCATGATGATTCATCTCTTGAGAGACATTTATTTTGATCATTTGATGTGATTTTCTATCATTCCATCAGGAACATATTTCAGTATTTTCAGTTTATAGTTGATATGTGATCATGATCCACCATTTGACATTTTATGCATCTTATATATTAGTTGTATTTTCATATTTATGTAGCAATGTGTTTATTTGATGTTCTTGTTGCTTTAGATGTTAAAAACATTGAAAAAATGGTTATTTTTGTATTTTTTTTATGCTTTACGACATTTGTCGATATTTTCTGATATTTTCGTCGTTGCGGCCGATAAGTTACATTCCGGACCCTCGGCGATATATTCGTCAACACGATATATGTAACTATGCTTCCATGCTCGGAAGTTGTCAACTCCCCCAAGCTTATCCTCAAGCTGGGTGTGATGAATCATTTTGAAATGAGTACCTCAAATGGAAATAGCAGAGATTTAGATCTTGCCAATTTGAGGTGTCCGACCTGATTCCGGAGTTAACTGACCTAGGGTTTGTCAGAGAAACCCTAATTTTCCAAACTTGGAAGTTTGGAATTCTGTTTGGATAGAAAGATGGGCCTCCTTGAGGCGAGTTGCTCGATAAGGTCCTTTTCTAAAGATTGTGGTGGGAAGCCTCCGAAACTTGATGCCCTAGTTTCTTCCTGCAGTAAAAAAATGAAACTTCTCCAAATTTGATTCTGCTTCCACCAAAAGATGTGCTCTCCTAGGGTGAGTTAGCCTAGCCCTCTTTTCTTGACGATCTGTGGAGATAAGACCTTGAACTAGGAAGCCCTAGTTTCCATTGTTGCACAATGCCTTCTTTCAGAGAGTCTCTAATACCATGATAGTTTTTCTAATCTAATTCAAATTGATTAGGATCTTTATCTAAAAGAATAACAAGCACAACAAGATACATAATATAGAGTAGATACACAAGACACAAAGATTTTCCTCGGGGAAACCATAAAGGATAAAACCCTGCAAACTTCCTCAGAATAGTTCCGTCACTAAGACAATATCACAAGATGGAAAAACCCAAGAATAGGAAGTCTTCTGCATCTCCCTCTCTCTCCTCCTTGTCCTCTCTCTCACCTCATGCGAACTTGAGTGAGTGAGTGTGTGTCTAAATGAGGAAGGGCGCCTCCCTATTTATACACATCAAGTGACTGACCTAAAACATGACTGGGCCAACCTCTTAACCTAGTAGGGCCGACTTCACCTAGGGAGACTCAAAAATACATTTTATTATATTCATCTTGGGGCCTGTTGCCCCAGCTTACAACAAAGGGTTTACTTCAATGGCCATGTACAATAATGACACCCTGAACAGAGGGAAACACATCTCCGACGGGCGTACAACAATATACAATGATAATATACATCAGAATATCTTCTGAAGTTACAAATATAACAACACTAATGCATACTAAAGAAACACACTTTACCTATTCAATGTATTATGCCAACTTGATCTCAACTAACTCCTAAGTGTCCAAAAATCCTAACAGGGAGGACATAATTATCCTAGTCATAATACTTAAATGACACTAATATGAAATTAACGGCAAGAGTCTGGAAATTATGTAAATTCTTACACACAATGAGCAAGATATGGTTTCCAAAAAATTGCTTGATTGCCCAAGGGTTGTAGGAAGAACAAGTTCCTTGACAAGTTAGGATGTGAATAACTCTTCAAGTACAATCATTCGTGCAATCATGATCCAACAAATAAGTCTCCAACTATCACAGTTACAATATGCTAGCTGTTATCACATATATAGTAGCCAAGCTACCATATTCTATTTTTCAGACAGAGTACATTGTTTAGCCAGATCTTTTACATACGAGATGCTGAGATGAGCATTTTATATGGATCATTTTTGTATTAGTGGACTATTGTACTCTCCCATGTCGGGACTGAGTCTCAGGACACTCAGATTTGAGGACCGATGTAGCCATTTATATTGTTTCAGAGCAGTCATGGATGCCCAGTGTTATATTAGTTCTTTCTCATTGTATAGATGGTGTCTCAGATGGATTTTATTGCATGGTTTTGACTCAGCGTTTTATATTGTGTTATGGTTATTATTGCTTTTATACTGATTCTTGTGACATGTATTAACTTGTGGTATCATGATCTGGTGGTCATAATTATATGGACTTGGTTGTATCTTGTACTATGTATTGATGTCCTTTCTTAGACTTGGAAGTTCTTGATCTATACTCACTGGTTTTACCCTCCTTAGGGAGAATAGAGGTAGTCATTCCCACCATTGTTTTGGCTTTCTAGTGTTGGTTCCATCATCCATTGTCTTCACCCATCCATTTCCTTCCATTTTAGTTTTCAACCCAACTGACTTCTTGACTTATGGCATGGAGAACCTTTTTCCCTGCTAGAACGTTTGTTGGACAAGCCTCCCTGTTTATATTGTGTTTCGGCTCTGAGTTGGTGACAAAACTTGCCTTTGGTGAGTTGGATTGTATGCCTAAATCATTCTGGACGATTGTTCCGATGTTTGGCATTGTGTAGAACTCCCCCTAGTCACTTGAGATGTTGTTGGCTAAAATTGAAAGCTCATGCACTACTTGTATTGAAATATTGAATATGCGCCCATGGAAAATGAAAATTGTAAAATTGTGTTTCTTAACATATGTAAAAAGGGCAAGAGCAATGAAATGCTAAAATACTCCTTGAAGAGTATAAGAAAAGGTCCAAAAAAGCAATGGTTAAAAATGTGCTATATCCAAAAAATTGCTAACCTTATTAAAATAAATATGTTCTAGGTGAAAGCTGCGATTAGCTGTGCTTTTAAGCACTGGTGAAGTCCCAAAAAGGGTCATATAGGCCAAAAAGGCCATGGAATAAAATGTGATCCTAATGAACTTGGATCAAGCTTGATGTAGACATGATGCCTAAGTTAAATAAGCACTCTCTAAACAACTCACCCATCTGTGAGGCACTGTCACTCCTTGTGTTGTTGTTTGTCCGACATTGGTTATAGTGAGTATTCCTTTTCTTTATCCAAAGTGTCATGATGTTGAGTAGGAAGTCATCCTTTGCCTTAGCCTTGTCATTTCCACCCTTCACCTTTCACTAGCAAATTGGCTACAGCTATGAAGTGAGTATAGTCTTGAAAGTCTAAGTCTGAGTAATAATAAATAAAGCTTTATATATGTATTGGTTGATGTACCACCAGTGAAATGAATGTTACTTGTTGTGATTGTTACTTGAATGAGTTGTAGAGCATGTCTTAACATTTTAACACTTGCAGCGGATGGATATAGTCTGAGTTATTATGGGTGTCTGATTATTCACAGATGGTTATATTGTTTATTGGATATGATTGATGATCAGATAGAGACCTATGAGGGGTATGAGTATACACCTTAGATGGATTTGGACTCACTGAGTCTAATGAGAGTTTATTTTCAGTTTCGGGCACTTACAGATGTGATCAGGCTCATTCTGCCTTTCTAATGCAGTTTTTCTTCACAGATTGATATTTTTGAGCAGGGAGATGTTTCAGTTGGATCTCCTAGGGCATTGTATGGGCATAGGGGGGTGTAGCCACTTGTTTGTACCATAGTACCTCCATCCCAGAGAGCCTGGTGGGTTCAGTTTGACAACGCAGGCACCCTAAGAGGCTGTTTTGGCAGGATCACGTCTCCCAAGGCAGATTAAAAAATGATTAAATGGTTATTGAAGAAATCGATTTGGGCTACTAAGGCAAGGAAATGACATGGGATGAGTCATGATGATGAGAGTGATGTCCTCCACACCTTCTCCAGCAGTTGCAGCTCCTGATTGGGCCCACACCTATTTTTGGGCATTTTTATATTATTTTCTGGAGCTCTTTTGAGAGGCTCACGATTTCCTCAAGGAGGCACAAAAGTCAAAGAATTAAATTATTATATTATTTTATTGTGCCATGGGGACACCCAAAGGGAGTTAGTCAAACACTCTTTGGACCCACACCATGTGCTTTCATTTATTTCTTGTTGAGTGGGTTACCTTTTCTGGGTGGGTTAGTCCACTTTGATAAATTATGGTTATATTGATCCATGTGTTGTATGTTGAGCTCATCTCAACCATTGATTAGAACATTTCATCTTTTAATCTTAGCCACTCGTTTTGAAAGTGGTTAGGATTTGGTTATGATTGAGGTTCTCTCCTTTTTATTTAAAGGAGAGAGCTTCTCATTTGTAAGGGGTCTTTGGCTCTTGGATCTGAATAATAGAAAGACTTTTTTCTGTGAAAATTTTTCTGGATCTGCTTTGCATCTGATGTGCTCAAATGGTGATTAGCTTGTCTTCAGCTTCCTAGCATTGTGGAAATTCTCGTGAGATCTATATTTTTCGTGGCTATCATTGTTTTGTCTACAAGAGGGCGTTTTGGCTAGAGTGTTTTTGTAGGGGGACCTCAACTCGCTCGGTTCTCTTCGTCTTGGATCAGGGGGTTTTCATTAGTTTCATTGTGATCTATAATTACTTCATTTTACTGTCTTGTAGCATTTAGTTTCTTTATTTTGTATGTGCAAATCTGATATGGTTGACATTTGCTCATGTAGGGTAGGGGGCGCTTTGGTGGCTTGGAGCTTGCATATGACATAGAAATCACAGGGATCTTCCAGAATTGATCGGGATAGCGATGATCGTCACTGTTACAGACTTCTACAAGCTTTTCCAGGTAAGATCCAACAGGTAAGTTCTTCTTTTTCAGATCTTATTCCATTGTACCTCGTTGAAATTCAATTTTTTTTCTGAAAAACTCCTAAAACACTAAAAACCTAAAAAAATCAATAAATCAGGGAACCGTCCGATCTTTTGCCAAACCATTTCTGGGTTTCATAGATCGGGCCTCCCCTTCATCAAATCAATTGAAACACTGGTCAAATTCCTCACAGTTTGACCTAGCTCTGATTTTTAAGCAGAAAATTGCATAACCCCCCATTGAAAAATTGACCTACTAGGGTTTTGTGTTTTTCTGAATTCTGACTTCACAGACGGATAGATCGGGTCCCACACATCCTAAATCAACCCCAACGCTGTGCAATTGCTTGACCATTTGGCCTAGATCTGAAAAATTGACTGAAACTGCCCTAGCACCCTCACTGAAAACTGGACTTTTTTGGAAATGATTTTTTCTGAAATCTGACAAGATAGGCTGATAGATCAGGGCCCAAGCACTCCAAAACACTCTCAACGCTGTGCTAGTTCCTCCCGGTTTTCCTTAGATATGAAAAACCAGTTTTCAGCCTCCTAGCCCCATCATCAAATTTTGACTTTTCTAGATCTGATTTTTCTGCTGATTTCCTGATTTGGGCTTGTAGATTAGGTCTTCTTGACTGCTTTTCTTCCTCAACGCTGAGCCATTAGCCTCCCAGTGACCCTAGAATTACATATCTGTCCTCCTAAGCCCTAGCGCTAGCCATCCATTGAGCTGGGTTTCCTGTACCTTTTAGCTTTTCTGGACCAACTACTTTCTGGGTTCATAGATCAAGGTGTCTCCCAGGTGGGTTCTCTGAAACATTTGTTTACTGTTGACTCCATTGCCCAACGCACACAGAGCACTGATCTCCTAGCTAGCGCTGCCCTTAGGGTCTCAGCCTTTTTCCTTTTACCAACATTCACTGATAGCTCAAATTCCTTTCATTGAGTCTGACTTCTAGGTACTAGATAGTCCCAACTCTGTCCTTGTTTACCTTGTCACAGTTACGTTTCCCAAGACAGTGGTCATCTCCACCAGTTGCTAGTACCTAAACCCTAGAGCTAGGGTTTCCATTCATCTTGCACCTTAAGTACCTTGAAGCCCCATCTGATCTTCTTCTGGTGTCTAGGTCCGATCTCTCCTGTCGGGAGCAGATCTGGGTCTCCCCCATTGTTGTCGTGGACTAGGATAACATAAAGTGAAGGCTGCCTTGATTGGTGTGACAACCATCCATTTGGGAGTTTAGGAAGTCGTGGTTCCACCCCTTAGTTGCTTGCCCCTCTACCATCCATCTTGGATCCACCTCACGCAGGCAACTACAAGGCAGGTGATAACACTAGCTTTCAAATCACTCTCTCAAGAAAAGAATAAGTAATGAAAGGGGAAAATACAATAATTAGCAAAGCTCTACTGATCAAATCACTCACAGAAACTCCACCTTTCTTTTTCATAATGTGTACAATATATAAATGATTGAGAGAGTAAGAGTTGGTAAGATAGAAAATAGAATGGAATTAAGAATATTAGTCTCAAAATATAACCCTATTGTTTGAGTGAAAATAAAATATGTATGGATAAACTGCTCCTCCAAAAGCTAACTCTCCTTCCATAATAACCACATAAAAGAGAAGTATATGGCTAATTCTTCTTTTAATGCACAATTTTCATCTACAAGTTTCCTAAGGAGAAAATACCCAAAAATTAAGTCTTAAATTATGGAACAACTGAGGCTAAAAAAACAATATGATAAACTAGGCAAATTTTTGGAAGGAGAAACTTTAAAAATAGCCATGTAAGCTCCTCTACGCCAAGCCCTCCTCAATGAAGGTCACATTAAATGACCTCTTTGACCATGCCAAAACACAATTGGTCCATGAAAGTTCAAAGTGCTCAAGATCGCTTGAAATCTGACATTGGTAATGCATGCTATAGTAGGTATCCAAAAGTTCAGTCACCTTGCTAAAAATAACACCACCTCTTGGCTCTTACCATAGACAAATCTCCCAATTGGGGTCTGTCTCATCCCATTAATTGGACCACTATGAGAAACTACTAAACTCAGTCGTTGCTCAAAATGGAAACCTCCAAAAATAGCTTCTCAGATTTGCCTAAACTTTGAACTCCTTCCACATCTCCCCAAATGGTATCCAAATCTATGATCAGATCTCAAAAATATTAAGCATGCAAGAACTGACCTAAACTCCCATACTACTCTGAGTACTTCATTGAACTTGCAAGTATGATGCACTTGCTACCACTAAATCACCAGTCCATCTGTACTTAAGTTATAACTTGTGAATGTATCTCTATGAATAACCTATTCAAGAAGTTGTCCAGCCATCTATCCCCGAGTAATAAAAGCATGTGACCATGCGCCAAGTATAAAAGGCGCTCTATGAACCGTCGATGGACTAATCAACCATTCCATCTGGTAATAAACCCATGACAAAAAATAAGATAAGCACTCAAATGGGACTTTGAGGAAATCCAATCTAGGTGCTAACCAGTTGTAGCATTTACAAAGATAACATTGTTGATGCACTTCTGAGTTTCACTAGTGTTTGATTGTATGAGCTTCTATGCACGTTTACTCATTAAACTTGGCGTTGCACTCACCTAAATGATCATTTTCAAAATGATATTTTACATAGTTTTTTTTGTTTGCTAGAATCTCCCCAATTTGTAGGAGTGGCCTTTGGCCTAAGAAACCATGACCCAGTGGCATCTAAGCTGTCAAAATCACCCAGGGATCACATCTAGCTTGGGCCACACCAACCCTCAACTGGTTGGATTTTGGGTGTCTCCTCCCATCTAGCTCATCCCTAAGGGGAATCGAACCCAGGTCGCCCTGCTGACGAGACCCACCCCTTAACTGAATGAGCTAGCGGGATTTGATGATGTTTTACATAGTTGCATATTAAATAATATGATCTTTTCTAATGTTGTAAGCTTAAGTTTATCGGAATGTTGCCCATAAATATTTCACAAGAGGGTGGTGTTACTTTTGGAGAATATTTTGACATTAATATTTGGAATAAGAAGCAAATTGAAGGGTGAAATCAAAGCAAACATAATGCAAGATTTTATAGATAATGCTAGGGACGCTAGATTTATTAATAGCATGTTGGAATTACAAAGGAATCCAATCGTAGGGTAAAGGGAATTGTTTGTGCTGACATGTACTAGTATAGGTTATCAATTTAATTGAGATAACTCTGTTTATATTGATGTACAACACATTTTCAAAAGTATTCCATTGGCTTGTGGTTGAACAGTCAGTGGGGGCAATTACTATGAGGAAAGTGAGGTCCAAATCTTGTGGATACTTTGCCCAACATTCTCTAGTGTGGTTCCAAGCAGTAAATAAATATTAACTTTGTATCATTGAAACAAGTAACCAATGAAGCATTTGGAGTTGGATTGTAGAACGCAACAATGTATGCGATTATATGGATGTATAATAATTTCTATGATAGGTCAAGCACAACATTGGAAATGAAAATAATGATCTAAATTGTGGACATTTTTTCCACTTCATTTCAAGAAGTGAAGTGAGCTGTGTAGTGCTTGCTTATTTGTTATGAAGTATATAAATTTAAGATCTAAGTTTTAATTATTGTAGATGAAGCTAGAGTGGTTTGGGCTTGGTCATCTACTATTTTCCCCTAAAGAATTGAACCTTAAATCATCTCCATCCTTTAGTTGAGCACCTCATCTTTTGGTGGATTCAAAATTAAAGTTGTTTTTTATTTCTTGTGAATTGCATGTGCTTGAGTGTATTTGCTTTGGACAAAATTCATCAGGTTTGCATGATGTACCGATGAAGGCCATTTTTATTTGAAAAAAATTATTGATTTTTTTTTAATATGATATCTCCTAAGTTACAAGCTTAGTGAATTGATTTACAATTTCATGCACATTGGTTTTGTTATCATGCAGGTAAATTCGTGAATGGAGCAACTCTAACTATTGATGGAGGAATTTGGCTTAGTCATCCTCGTCTGGCATCCAAAGAAACTATTCGAGCCATTTCTAGAGTTGTTGAGATGAGGTCAAGAAAAACAAACAGTGCTCCTAGAAGCAAATTGTAGTATCCTACGAATTTGCTTGATCTTGAGAGTAGGCAACATGTTTTCTCTGGAGGAGACTTAGTGCCCTGTTCACGATGTGTAGATCCAGAAATTTCAAAAACGTATGTCATTAGATACATTAATATGTTTGTAATATAATTTTAAATCTCTCTGTATCATGCTCAATATGCAAAAGAGTTCCTTGATTCAAAGTATGCACATGAATAATATAATGATTTGTTTGTTAACTTGGTGATTTTAAATCTGTGTATCATGCTTAATATGTAAAAGAGTTACTTGATTCAAAGTATGCACATGAATAATATAATGAGTTGTTTGCTAACTTGGTAAGAATTATAGAAAATGTTCTAATTCAAAGTTTGCACATGAATAATATAATGAGTTGTTTGCTAACTTGGGTAAGAATTATAGAAAATGTTCTAAAACTACACGTATCTTCTCCATACTATTTGAAGCCACCCAAGTTTTCTTCAAGAGAGTAGCCATTGGGCTAACTTAAAGACAGTCTAGTAGAGTTGATGGTTGAGATTTTAAAGCTTTATGAATAGAACAAGTAAACACGATGGAAAATATGATGCTATAGGAACCCATTTGCAATATGTAAGCACTATAAGAATTATTGCCAAGTATTGATGGGTAAATGTCTCTGTCTAATAGAGTTCATTACTTTAGTGGGTTTCATACGACAAGGATATTTCTTAGAGTTTCCATGTCTACTAAATTGTCTAGGGTTTACCATTTTGGATCCACTCGCTTGTTAGGTTTTCATTGGAATCTTTCTTATTTTGAGAGATGCTCTATGCACTCCCTCATTATTGGTGGTACTTGATGTGCTTTTTATTTCCATTGACTGAATTTGATCGCTCATATTTAATATAGTTTCTTTCTTATTAAAACTCTTGAATCAGAGAAACACCAGTCAAACCATTTTTAGTTTAGCAAATACTTTTCTACGAGGCATTTGGATATCCCTACATTCCAAGAAACATGTCTAATTTACGATGTTAATTGTGGAACTTCTAAGTGTTGTTGTCTTTATTAAATGGTGCAAGCTCGTTTTTTGTCTCCATATTAAGCAAACCTAGCATAATTGGTATGATTAGTTGGGTTTTTATAATATGGTTAGAGTTTGCATATCATGAAAAACATAGTTCGAGTATTGTGTTTATGCATGTGTAATAAATTCCACACTCGTATCAACTAACAGTTATATGTAGGGAAACAAAGAAACGTTGCAAAGATATACATTTGGACAACAGGATATAAATTGAGTTCCATATACCTTATTATTGAGATTTTCAAGGGAATGATGAGATCTATGGGGAAGGTAATTCAATTGTAAATAACACATCTAATTTCTTGTTTCCATCTCAATTTCAAAATAAAAGAACCATATATTTATAATTCTTTATATATTCATATCCAAGTTACCATTTTGGACTCGGAAAATGAGTTGGTGAGGCCAAAGAGTGGTGGTTGACTCATGAGAGTTGAATTGAGATTGAAAAAATGAAAATGAAATGAGATATTTTCAATAATTTTATTATTATTAAGATTAAAGTTTTTAATGTCTATATAATGGAAAATTTCAATAACATCTCATTTCAAAGCACAAATATGATACCACAACTATTAATGTCATGGATTTCGGGTAGTTGACAAGTTTGTTGATCAATTGTTGTGACTCTGGGATAGAAAAATCATGCAAGATAAGTGTTTGCTAGACATTTTTTTTTTGGTCTTTTATAGACAAACAATTGAGTTTGGCCCGCGAGACTCAAAAATCAAATTTTTTGAGTCTAGGTGACTCATGATTAACTTGCAGGTTCGTGTTGTGAATATAACTAAGGCCAAAGACAATCTTGGAGGACCCAACTTGACTTCCTCAAAGAGTATACGTGTACTAAAGAGTATACGCGTACTAGAGAATTAACTTGAACTTGGTAGACTTTGGTAATGCTTATTTATTAAACATAGTAGTTCTTAGTTACAATTAATTGTAAATTTTGAAATATATTATTCTCGAGCTAGTTTGACGTCTTGTAAATTGATGCCATGTAGTTGATGTTGAGTTGACTGTTTGTTGACGTCATTGATCAATATGGAATTCATTGGGTGAGTTTAACTTGTCAATTATATGATATTTTACTTATTGACTTGCTAATATGGATATGGGATGGACCATGCCTCTTTCTCTTTAGGATGATGTTTTTCCATATTGATGATAAAAGGAGTAACTCAATTTTGGTCTAGGTCATAGTTAATTTGTCGTTGCATTGAGGTAGTTATCATTGTCTTCTAACCTAGTACGATTTATGTATATTGTTCCTACTATTCTTCTCAATTTGTAGGTTGATGTTTTTTTTCCTATTAGCCTTTGAGTTTATTTTGAAAGTGTTTATAACATGCTTGGGGTGCTTCATGTGATGTGGAGTGCATGGTGTGTGAATGACCCCTTGGTTGTACCCTAATGGACATGCACATGTAGAGTTGGGTTGCTCTTGGATTTGCTAGACCTTGTATGGATCATAGTTACATATATCAGCGATATATCACCCATATCGCTAGTCATTCCCCTTGGCAATATATCGCCATTAAAAAATTGTGACATTTTTGACATTTTAAATATCTCGCGAAATATTTAATGTGTCGCGATATATAGGGATATTTTGGAAAATATCGCCTTGCTAAAAAAAATTGCATGATATTTAAGAAATAAATCCATGGGTTAAGTTTTTGGTAGTGTTATTAAAACTAAATATATTAAATTCTTAAAGTAATAAATGGTAATATTAAATTCTTAAAGTAAAAGTGACATTCTCCTTAACTTTCATTTTCTTTCATTTTACTTAAATTTTTAACATTACCATTAATTGTTTCAAGATGTTTGAGAGTAGTTCCAACCTCATCGGACTTCATATGCAAAAAGTAGAATTTTAGATCCCATTTAGAACTCAACAGACTTAATAGTTTTCAGGATTTCAAGATTTCAACAATTCCATTGGATTTTATCAAGTATGGGGGTATGGGATTGGCATTTAATCAAGCACATCAACCCCTCTCTATACCTTGATGTTGGTGGCATTCACTGTTGAAATCTTTTATCATGACCTTAATAAAAATGTACCCTTCACTCATTAAACATGGGAAGTTTCATCAAAATTGTAGAGTAGTTGGACCTTCCACCATAGCTTGAGTAGTTGGAGCTTCCAATTTGACTCCTAACTCATCGAAAGCACCTACAGGACCCCCTATTGCTTCCAGAGGAAGAGCGGCGCCCCTTGCCTATAAAAGGGGTAGAGGGGATCGATGATTCCTACAATTTATCATTGTATTATGTAGTATCTAGATGCCTCATGAGTCATGATAATTCATCTCTTGAGAGACATTTATTTTGATCATTTGATGTGATTTTCTATCATTCCATCAATAACATATTTCATTATTTTCACTTTATAGTTGATATGTGATCATGATCCACCATTTGACATCTTATGCATCTTATATATTAGTTGTATTTTCATATTTATGTAGCAATGTGTTTATTTGATGTTGTTGGGTTAAATGTTAAAAACATTGAAAAAATGGTTATTTTTGTATTTTTTTGATGCTTTGTGACATTTGCCAATATTTTTGCCGTTGCTGCCGATAAGTTACATTTTGGACCCTCGACGATATATTTGCCGACACCATATATGTAACTATGGTATGGATGCTTATGTGGCTTTCTTCCTTAGAGTTTTGCAGGCCTTCATAAATTGGTGACATTCTTCGTACTGCGACATGGAGATTGGTTGGTTACTTCGTAGGAGTGCGTGGCTTTTTGGAGAAGGTTCTTGAGCCCTAGATGGTATGGGCACACTTGGATTGCTTGCATGGAGGCTTGTACTTGTCTTAAGGATGCTTGGGTTAAGGTACTCGTCATGTAGATGGGGTGGACTTGGAGGATACACATGACTTGGGAAATGTGTTCGAGACTTGGATCCCTTGGAAGAGAAGTGTTAGATCTTGCTTGAGGAGCACTCATGCCTTATAGCCTTGCTTGTGGACGACATCACTTTTAAGCTTGACATGTGTCCTCCTGGAGTGGAGTGCTTCACATGTGGACCTACTTGTTAGAAATAAGTTACTTGTAAGGATTTATGCCTAGTTTTATATTGTTGGTATCTTTTATCTCTTATATAAATAGATGGAGGAGAGTCATTTCATATCATTCATGATCTTCTTGTGTAAGAGATGTGAGGAGTGGAGGACACCTCTGACTCTCTCATTTTAGTGTTTAGTGTATTATTTTTCTTGGAGCACTACTATTCCTAGAGAATTCATATGAAATCCTAAGGTTAGGGTTTCACCCTAAGGAGACAAAGAGGACTAGGCTTTGATAAAACCATAAGGGGGGAAGAAACATTATTGAGTTGGAGAAGAGGAGACACCTTACACTTGTGGGAAACACGTATTGAGGTGAAGGACTTGCATTTGTTGACGTTTTCTTGTCGAAGATCTTTGGTAGTGGTTAGGGTTTTCTTGGTTCTTCCTAGCTAGGTTTT
>LPNX011217743.1:56994-76470 GCA_001517045.1 Pseudotsuga menziesii | reverse complement strand
ATATATATATATATATATATATGAAGTTTTAGTGGCCCAAAATTGCATAATTACATATCTTAGCTTGCATTGTCTTCTTGATTGGGTAATTTATGACACTTGTTGTTTATGCTGATTTGACATAACACAACTAAAAGTGGTAATTGACTGAACATATATCTTGAAGATAATAGATTAGATTTACTATTGTGAATTTGCAATAATCAAAGTGATTTTAAATCTTGGTTATGCTTGAAAAATGTGCTTAAGGGCTAGAATTTATCGACACATGTTTGAGATTTATTCTCTTGAGCAGCCTAGTGTGTTCGGTTAAAGCAAAGTGAAATATTGTTCTTTGTTTTCCATTGTAAAACAATATTTTAAATCAACCCACGCCTAAGTTCATAGGGATAGATTCATAAAACATCTTGTTAGAGAGGTGAAGCTTTAATTTTGCATTAATTTCCCTAGAATTAAAATTTCTACATGGTATTAGATCTATTATGATTGAGATTATTCCCCCAATGAAGAGGGATTTGGATATTTTAGGTGGATTGTACCTAGGAACAATATTTGACCTATTTACAGGTTGATTGGGTGTGAAACCCTAGGACATTTGGGAGAAACATTGTAAGCTTAGAAGGGTTGTCCTACTCATTTGTTGTTAATTTTCACTTCGAGGCATGCTTGAGATTTAAAGGGTGAGAGGTTATGGTTTTAGAGTGACAAATTTGATGACACTTCCAATTATTTACCTTGGAAGATCCTACCAAATGAAATTGGCCACCCATAGAGTCCAAGGAGAAGTGAATCATTCTTGATTTGGAGAAGGATCGATTCATCCCTCAGATTGCTAAGAAGAAGATCAATGTCAATATATTTAATACTTTGGTTGGTTTATTTTAAGGCACTTGTGTTTCACTCATGATCCTTTGCAATGTGAAATATTACATGTACTAAAGTGGAGGGGTCCTTTTTTGATTGTGAAGGCCAAGCATGGGCTTGTTTTATGTAAAAGTGTTGGTTTAGCAAGGTTCAAGAGCCTTGGTTTGGTCATACCATGTCTTCTTGGTTTTCATTTCAAGAAGCATTGATTTAGTGGCTTTACTGAGTACCCCTTGATGGATAGAAGACCTCCATCATGTTGGGCGTTTATGCCTTGGGTTGATGCTCTTGTGCTTCTTGGGATGACTCCATTAGGACACATGGCTTAGAGGCTCCTAGCCACACTTATGTTTACGCCATGTAGAAGGTGATTGTGCATGTAAGGGTTGTCATACCTTCCTTAGCACACCTCATAGATAGCCCCATTGGACCTATTTTATTTGTACTATCCCTTTCTCTTGGTCGTCCTATTCATCAAGGACAAATCATCCACCTTAACTTGAAGAAGTTGTACCACCTAATGAATGATAGCGTTTAGGGGAAACACACAATGCTGGGGTTGGGGCATGCTGACCTCCTTCCAAGCTCAACGTTTGATCATGTTGTGACACAATCATTTTTATCATTATTTTATGTTTTATGAGGTTTAGTCCATGGATTGTGGGTGACAAACCCTAAAATATCATTTTAAGTCATTTTAAGACAATTTAGGTAGGTTAGCCTAGAGCACTGAAAAATGTGCCTTTTTTGAAAAGGCATTTCTTGTCACATGATATAAATAAGGCACTCATCCATTTGTAAAGTCTAAAGGTCATGGAATCAAATAAGATTATTTCTCTTTTAATTCTTTCCAACTTGAACAAAAGTGGTTTGCACCTCTCTTCTTGAGCAATCTAGGGTTTCACATGGTGGTGATTTTTGGTGTTGGAAGGCTTATATACCATCTTGCAAGGATTGTTGAAGGGAAAAGACTCTTGGGAGGGTTACTCCCTTCTCTTTTCTTCTTTTGTGGTAAAATTTATGGTTCTCTTGTATTGCAATGTCAAAGACATCTAAGGTAAGAGTAAATTAGGGTTTTTATGCATGATAACATAGTCTTGTAAGTGAGACATCTCTTCTTAAAGTTGCTCTCTTGTTGAGCCTTGGCATTTCTCTTTGACCTAATTAGGTCAAAACCAACACAACCCAGTGTTTCTTGTTTTTTCGCTAATTCATACAAAGTTGGATTTCCAATTCTTGAGAGGAACGCTAATCGTGATTTCTCAGTGCCCTAAAGGAACGATACCTAGGTCATATTCCCTCATTTTTCACTCGTATTTTATTTTTATCAAATTCTTGTCCTATGAAATGCAAAAATGCATATATATATATATATAAACACTAAAATATACATATTTTGTGAAAAATCCAAAAATATTTACTTTTTTGTTGTTAGAATTATTGTACTTGTTATTTTTGGAAGTTAGTTACTAATTTTATAATTTTTTGTCGTTTGTATATGGCTGAAAAAATCCACAAAAAGTGAAAGATGTCATAAAAAGGGATTTTTAAGGAAAATAATGCCCTAATTTGAGGTGACATCAGCCCTAGGGAGGGTGACATGACCCTTGCTTAAGTTATTGCAGATCTAGTATAAAGTTTTTCGTAGGTCCATATTGATAGGAATTTAAAACTCTAAATGCTACAAGAAGTTTTCAGGACATTTCCAAGTCATCCAAGTGTTAGGATTATAATCATCCCTTGTCCAATTTGGTCAATTATGTCTAAATTAGGAGTCCTTTCAGTTTATATTTAGTCCTAATTGGGCCACATGTACCAGTTACTAGAGTGTGGGTAACACTAATTGAGGCTAACTTCCACTAATTGCACTTGCATGCATTAGTTTAGGAGCCTCCTAGATCAATCCCTACAAATTAGGAGCCACTGGGAGTGCTAGAACCAACCTCCTTCACTTGAGTGTAGTAAGTGACTAGTTAAGCCTAGTTAGGAGTAAGTTACATCCGGTTACATTCAGTTAGCGCTAGTCATTGATTGATTGCATGTGGGAAGGTGCAATTCCTCACCTACCACATTCAGTTAGGCTAGTTAACTGATTCTAACTGTCTGGCGCACTGATTGAGGCAACTGGGGCTAACTAGTTGAGCTCCGATAATGATTTAGACATGTCTAGTTATCCATGCAGTCAGGTAGAGTCAATCAATTCAAATTCCTCTCTCATGCATTCGAATTGATTGATTATTAATACTAATGTATTGCATTGTAATTAATTATCCAATTACTTTTGATTAATGAAAGCATTCACAGTTGCAAGCCATTTTTGCACTGTTTCATTCTTCAATTCCTGAGTAAAATTGTGTGATCTATTTTGTGAGTTGTGCTGATCCATAGATCTATGTGCTCAATTTTATATGGTATCAGAGCCCCGAAAGGACAAGGCACTTCTCCTTTCTACAAATCTCATGCTCAATCAATTTTTTTGGGAGCAAAATTGCTCCTTCTAGCTCTGCACTAGAAGCGAAAAGTTTACCACATAAATCCTAAGCAAATGAATTGTTGATCAAGCTTGCTTGATAAACTAAGATGGGTGTGATGAAAACTTGAAAAGTGTAGGATGTTCGACCTTACGGTGCCCCTTTTGTGTTTTTGCAGGTACAACTTCGAATGGATTCATCAGTTCCTCTTCTCACCCCATTTACAAGCTATTCAGAATGGAAGTTGAAGATGATTGCATCTCTCAAGTGACAAGATCCCTATGAGGTGTCTATTGGACTTGGTAAAGAGTCTTATGATAATGAGAATGAATGGCTAAATGACGTTGATGCAACCTTTGGAGTAATAGGTTTGTCCCTTTCTCCTAGCTTGCGCTACCTCACTAATTTTGTTGAATACCCAAAGGATCTCTTGACAAAATTGGACAAAACCTTTGACAAGCATAGTGAGGATCATAATAACACTTTGGAGAGCACACCCAACACCACAAGAGTTCTTGATCCAAAAGTCTCAGCCTCTACTCTCTCTGTTGAAGTTGTTCAAGATGAAGAAGTAGCAGAATCTTCTACATAGTCAATTCGAATTGAAGAAAGTCTCCTTGCAGTGACTTCGTCTCTTGATGCTCCGAAATTTTGTGAGATCTCTGATATCTCATCTTCTCATATGGCTGAAACAAAAGAAGACATTTGAATCTCCGATATTGAAGAAAAACACTGCTGCACTTCTATGCAAACATTTTCTAATGATTCTCCATTAAATTCTGTGCAAAATTTGCTAGTGATTGTTTCCGAAAGTGAAGAGGAATTTGATTTCTCTCCCTCTAATGTTGTTGTTGGTGTGAAGATAAGTAATACCTTGGATATTTTGGAAAAAATATCAGATTGTAGGAGTGATCCATTCGCTCTCCTTGATCTAGATCTTCCAACAAATTCCTACAGGATTGCATGCACCAATATTCAGAATTTTGAAAAAGGAGAAAACTGTGCATCTACTATCTCGGTGGACCATACTTTTGGATCTGATATGAAATTTATTGGATCTGATATGATATTAGTTGGTTCAATATTTCAGGTTCATGAGCCTTCAGTATTGCTTGTAGCTGTTCTCATCAATTTTAGTGTGAAGAAACAAGTACCGCAAGTCTCCTTCAAAATTGTTGCTGGGAATTTGATTTCATTCCACACTTTTGGATCTGATATGAACTTATTTGGATCTGATATGATATTATTTGGGTATGAGATGATATCATTTGGTTCAAATTTTAGATTCCAAGAGCTTTCAGTCATGCTTGTAGCTTCTCTCACCAATCTCGGTGTGAAAGATCAAGTACCGCAAGTCTTCTTCAAATTTGCTGTTGGAGATTTGGTGTTATTTTCCTCTTATGAGGTTGCTGATATTTTATTTTGTCAATCATTAGTTATTTCTGAAGCTATATCAGATTATGGAGCTCAATCATTCGCTCTACACAGTCGTATGGCTTCTCTACCTTTCGGCACATGCTCATCTCCTCATAGAACTAGTAACGAGGAAGACATTCTGCATCCGCTTGGACACTTGATCCTAACACTTGGGGCTGATTTTACCACTCATGGTTTTCTGTTCAACGCTGAAACATATCCGTTTCTTGAGTGTTCTTCACATGGTTCAAATCCTCAAGCACCTTTTCTCTCTTATCAGTTGATTTCAGTTGCTCTACATGGGTCCAGTTTTCATCCAGTAGCTGTCTATATTTCTGATTTAGTTGAGAATATTATTCCTATTCCAAAGAGGAAGATTCCTCGAGAAATAATGATGGAGAATTTCACATGCCAGACCCCAGAATACCTGTGCACAAAAGAACTAGATTGATCCTGATTCTACCTGCTTAGTTTGAGGAGGGCTTTTATCCCATGTAGTTTTTTCTCGGTTCCTTGTATTAAGCAATTACTTTGCTTTAGCTGTAATGGGTGACCTATGGTCTTAGTTACCAGGGCCCACAAATTTTTCAAGTTAGCATTCAATGGGGTGTTAGGATTATAATCCTCCCTTGTCCAATTTGGTCATTTATGTCTAAATTAGGAGTCCTTTCAGTCTATATTTAGTCACTAGCACTATTGGGTCCACTTGGCCTAATTGGGCCACATGTACCAGTTACTAGAGTGTGGGGAACACTAATTGAGGCTAACTTCCACTGACTGCAATTGCATGCATCAGTTTAGGAGCCTCCTAGATCAATTCCTACAAATTAGGAGGCACTGGGAGTGCCAAAACCAACCTCCTTTAGTTGAGTTCAGTTAGTGACTAGTTAATCCTAGTTAGGAGTGAGTTACATTCAGTTACATCCAGTTACATTCAATTAGTGCTAGTCATTGATTGATTGCATGTGGTAAGGCGCAATTCCTCACCTACCACATTTAGTTAGTCTAGTTAACTGATTCTAACTGACTGGTGCACTGATTAAGGCAACTGGGGCTAACTAGTTGAGCTCCGATAATGATTTAGACATGTCCAGTCATCCATGCAGTTAGATAGAATCAATCAATTTGAATTCCTCTCTCATGCATTCTAATTGATTGATTATTAATACCAATGTATTACATTGTAATTAATTATCCAATTACTTTTGATTAATGAAAGCATTCACAGTTGCAAGCCATTTTTGCACTGTTTCATTCTTCAATTCTTGAGTAAAATTGTGTGATCTATTTTGTGAGTTGTGTGTTGATCCATAGATATATGTGCTCAATTTTATACCAAGGTGGCCCTAGGGGGATTTGAAGCCCTAAATATTTTTTGTTGAACCGTCATTGCAGAAAATTGCAGACCTGAAAGTGAAATTAGGTCCTAAACACGCCCTTCATGTGTAAAAAATAAGGCTCTTGAGGGAGGGGATTGATTCGCCTCTTGTTGTTGATCATCAGGAGGTACATTTCGGGGCATTTTCACAGTTGGATTTGGATTTTATTTTATTTTTATCTTGCCAGTTTTTTATTGCAGAAAGGTGATTTATCTTATAATTTGTCCAACATATAATTTTTTTGCTCCCAATCCTTCCAAGTCGATAGCTATCTTGATATATATATTTTGTTGACTTCGATAAGGCATTGGTCTACTAACAATGGGAAGGTCTTATAGGGATATATTTTTTCTATCGAATATCTTACAATTATATTCTTACCTAGTTCATGAAGCCTCTCGTGGTCCAAGGAGTAGACCTAAAACAAGGGTAGATAGCATTGTGGTGAGATTGGGCGTTTTTCCCGAATAGTTATTGATCTCTAGCATGGGTCCTAGTTTCCTAATTAAGAGGTTTTAGATTTTGAGGTAAATTTGTTGGCACTTTTGTTGGGGACCATACAGTTCCTTGGTTGATTTCAATGACATATATTAGCAATTTGGGATGGCCAAAGTCTAGGTGAGTTTTGGTTTTGTACTTGATAAGATTATTGCTAAGAGACTAACTTTGTAGGTCTTAATTGGCAACTCCAATTCAAAATAATAAAAAAATGGTACTCAACAAGGATGAATCCTTGAGGTAAGGTTGTCTTCGTCTTCGATCTTGAGCTTGTTTTTCTAAGAAGAAGACATGTCATTAGGTAAGGGAGGAAAATATCCACCAATCTTTTGAAGCTTTACTAGATATCCATCGTCTTTTTCATATATGATCCAGGAGGATATTTCTGATCGATCTAGAATGAAGTCTTCAAATGATGAATAGAAGTACACCAATGCATAGAGCTCATCGAGAGATTTAAGATGATGTGTTTTTCATCTCATGTTAGTTGTGGAGCCCTATCTTCCAAATTTAGAGATGTTATTGTTCAACTGTGTTTGTACCCCAGTTTTACTGTACACTCATCCCAACTGGGGGATGCAGGTGTAGCACCCTTGAAGGATTTTTTTTGGGATGCTTGTTGGCCAACAGTTTGCGCACCCATGGTATTGGGTGACTCGTAGTAATTTCCCATGGTAATTCCTGTAAGGTTTGCCATTACACCAAAACCTACAGATGTTGGTGAACATTTGAAACCCAACACAAGGCCCTATCGCCAGGAGTGGTGGTTAAACCACTTGTTTTATATTCCCAGAGGTGCAGCGGTTATACCATGTGGAGGTACCCGATACTCCAACACCCTGCCTCCGGCGTAGCTCGGGGGAATTGAACCCGAGACCTTAGCTCTGATACCATGTAAGGTTTGCCGTTACACCAAAACCTACAGATGTTGGTGAACATTTGAAACCCAGCACAAGGCCCTATCGCTAGGAGTGGTGGTTAAACCACTTGTTTTATATTCCCAGAGGTGCAGTGGTTATACCATGTGGAGGTATCCGATACTCCAACAATTCCCCTATAAAAGGAAAGCGTTGTAGTATAGTTGTGTATTGTATTGTAGCATTGTAAACAATCTTTGTGATTGTGTGAGAGAGTCTGTGAGAGTGTGAAGAGGAATTGCAGCAGGGTTGTTGCAGGTTGTATCTCTTCATTTTGTTGGATGGTATAATAATAAAGCACTGACAATTTTTGTGTGGACGTAGTCCATCTTGGGTGAACCATGTTATATCTCTGTTTCTCTTGTAATGTGTTTAAGATTTGCATCTTGTTTAATTATTTAATTGTATAATTGTTATTTCTTTGCAATCCTGTTTTTCTGACATATCAAACTAACACTATATGCCCGAGATATCAAGTTCTTAAGGTTCTTCCAAACAGGTAAAAAAAAATCAAAAAGGGTTGCCACATGGCACACCCATAGTGTTCCATGTGGCCTATATGAAGCTGACATGGAAACACCTTGAGGTGCCACATGGTAGGTTGAGATGATATGGCATATCTAAGCTTGTAATTGGCATTAGCGACGTGGAATTATCACATGTTGAAACATGGTACCTAAATGTACAATTGGTAGACAGATGGACCAACCAAAGGCTTCCACATGGTAGTCTAGTTGACCATGTTAAAGGTCTTATCTACCAAAAATACTTGTGGGTAAGGTGGATCGAACCCCTGACTACCCTTGTTCAATCCTAATGTTATATCAAAATGCTTGTTAACAATATGTGGTATACCATATTTAAAGTTGAATGAAATTTCGTTTAGGTGAAATAAGGCCCTAGGGGCTAAGCCCCCAGCTCCAACATACACATGTATATAATGTGTCACCATATCGCAACACTATAGGAAAATAATCATATATATACGATATGTGTAAACCATACCATAAATCCACGGGAAATACCCCTATCCAATGCTCAACGAAAATTGCATACATACACACACACTAGATATGTGTAAACCATATCGTAATTCTTTGGGATTCAAAGAACCATTTGCATATTATATATATTATATAATATAATATATAATGTGCAATGTTCTTTGTTATATATATATAATTTTATTTTTTTCTAACCGGGAGAACCTCTCCAAGCAACCCATCGAGCATTGTTGATTTTCCACATGGATAGAAAACTCTCGACCTGGGGCCAGGATAAATCTTGAGTAGGGCTTCCATCGAGAGTAGGACCTCCATCGCAGTCGCACAAGAATTTTCTGGGGTGCAACACTTTTCTACCAACACCTCCCGCGCAAGAATCGAAACCAAGCTTCCATCGGGTCAACCATCAGACCTCACCGTTGGCTCCTGCCCTCAACCCCTATGTTATTTGTTATATATATATAACATGTTTGTTACTAAAAAAATGAAGCCCACTTGATATTTGTAAACCATACCGTAAGTAAGTCTGTGGGATTTAAAGAACATTGCATATATATATAACATGTTTGTTACTAACAAAATGAAGTCCACAGGTTCAATCCCATGATATCCACTCTGCCATTACGATGAGCTACCACTGTACCATCAGTTATCCATTGGGAGGTAAGCCATGCAATATTCTTTAAGTTGTAATGTTGAAATATTGTAACTTCGAAGAATATTCTATATGTATCTTTTTGTGGTCCCCGATGGTCCTACCGGGAGAACCACTTGTATTACTTTGTACCATGATGCTTCTAATCAAAAGAACTAATAAGAGTCATGAGGTAGTCCCCTCTAATTGTAAAGGTGGGTCATTAGCACCCCAGTGTGGTTACTTGAGCCTACATGTGTAACTCGAGCCTACATGATTAACTCGAGCCTACATGTTGGATGAATTAACTTAAGTAAACGGATTAATATAAATAGAGGTGTAGCGCTCCTCATTTGGAGCACACACTCTCACTTGTATAGCGCATTGGTGGAGAAGAGAAGAGTAGCAGGCGAAGGAGGAGGATCAGGCTTTGATCTCCATACTGGTTTTATCTTTTACCTTTTTGGGGCATCTATATTGAGGAAGCTTTTGCTGGGTTTTTCCCTTTAGGGTTTTCCCAGGATAAATCTGTGTTGTTCTTGTGATACTGTTTCTTTTAGTGATCTTACTCATATTATTTTGTTATGAAAATGAAATGAAATACTGATGTATTAGCTAAGCATATGAAAAGTTAACATGGTATCAGAGCCACCCTGAATAGGACAACTTTCACAAGGTAAAATAGCCCTCTCTCTCTCCTCGAAAGAAATTAGGGCTTCCTGCTGAAGAGGAATTTTTGAGTGAGCTTGGAATAGGATTTATCTCCTCATCAAAATCGAATTTTAGAGACCTGGATCAAGATTTTTGGTTGGGTGAAACTCCAGGAAAGTCAAACCCTAGTTTGACCTCGAGCTAGAAAAATCCTAAATACTAAAACTGCTAAGTTTTGGTACATTCACTATATCCAGAGATTGGAAAAGGTTTAGGAGCTGAAAATTGCAGAGACTGAAGACAAAATCCTGATGTACACTATGTCCAAACTTCAGCCTTAGGTTCGCTATATTATGGGAGATATGATCCCTTCAAGTTATGGTTCCATCCTATTCCAGCATTCATCCCTAAACAGGACACCTGGGGAGAATTGAAATATCTTGGGCTACAGAGGTCCAAATGGAATTATTAAAGCTGTTACATAAAGGGCACAGACTGTAATTTCCATGGTCCGAATTTCAGACCCAGAAGATGAAACAGTCACACGTGGAATTCCATACAAATTCACTTTTCTGAATAGAACTGTAAGAGGTCACCTTGGGAAAAGGATCATAAATCCAAATTTTTGAAACCAATTCTGATGAAACCTGTGGTGTTGGATCAGGAAATTGTGATGTTACCTCCGTGAGAAATTTTAGACATATAAGAGCATTAATTTTGGAGATATCACAGAAACAGTGACATGCATTTCTGTAGAAGAAATTGGAAAACTAGGGCTTCCTTTTTCCGGGAGCTTCCCTCCACTGTTTTTAGAAAATGAGTACATTGGACAGCTCCATTTGAAGAGATATATATTTCTATCCAATTAGATCTAAAATATTCCAAGTTTTGAAAATTAGGGTTTCTCCGACAAACCCTAGATCAGCCAGCTCCGGAAGCAGGATAGACACCTCAAATCGGTAAGATCTAATCTTTTGCTATTTGCATTTGAGGTTCTCATTTCAAAGTGATATATCACATCATCTTGATGATAAGATTGGTGAATTTGACAAATTCCAAGCATGGAAGTATTTGATCTCTCTGAAAAAAATGAATTGGACACCTACATGAGTAGAGAGGTTCCGGTTCTAGAGGAAGATGAGGCTCAAAGCCTTACACAACAAGAACTTGATCAAGGCCAAGAAGATCATTGTTGATTCAATCATGGATCAACTTGCACCACAAGTGTCTTCCCTAAAGACACCGAAGATGTTTGATTCCTTGATCAATCTATTTGAAGATAAGAACATAAATCAGAAGAGGCCTTTGAGAAAACAGTTGAAGAATGTGAAGATCCAGAATGCAGAACATCTTGAAGCGGTAGAAGAAGCAGAGAATGTAGAAGTGGTGATAGCCACCTTTAATGGTCTCCCAGGATCATAGAATTCATTCATTCAAGGAATGTGTGCCAGAAGGAAGTAATTACTTTCAACAGACTCTGGGAAGAAGAAGAAGAAGCTCGTCTCATAAGAAGAGAAGAAGAAAGATGGGAGCAACTGAAGATTAAGCTCTCACCATTCAAAGAAGATCCCTCAAGCGATGAGGAATATGAAGAACTCAATTCTTAAAGAACCTCCTTTCCATCTTATCATTTGGATAAGAAGTGATGATTTCATGAATGAACAAGATGATGAAGCAAAATGATCAATAAGGAGTCTACCCACGAAAGAAACAAAAGATAAGTATTCAATTGTCATTTAATGATATTGTTTTGTTATGCATTTGATTATATTTAGTTGATGTGTTATGCATGATAGATTGTTTGCATTAATGACTATATAATACTAATATGCATGTGATGGGTAAGTAGGTCATGGTGCTATACAATTCTCCATTGCTACTTATCTAGAATGAAAGCTCTTTGTTGACATATTGGATTAGTGCACAATCTCAATGTTGTCCTGGTAGAGATGGAAGGAATCTAGAAAAGTTTCCGTGAGATATGGATGAATGTTGCATGATGCATAAGAATTTGTCGTTATGCATATGTTTTATGAAATAATTCTAACCATGCAACTGGCGCATTTGAATTGTAGGAAAGGTCCTGTACAACCTCCTACAAGAAAACAAGGATGAGACTTGTTCTGAAGAACAAGTGATGACAATTCAAGATTCACTCCAATAAACATGAATCTAAAGCTCCCAGGGTCAGAGACACCATGATGGAAGAAAGAGCTTCAGAGAGCGGTAGATCCACCCCGAAGGATGAAGACCACCATGGGTACGAGAGATAACTCAAGATGAAGAAAGGAATGCTATGAAAGAAGCTATGATCAAAGAATAACAGTTGATCATGGGAAATGATGTATACGATATGATTTCGAGACGTAAAGGGAAGTACGTAGTATCATCCATATGGATCTACAAGAACAAGTGTACAAATCAAGGTATGTGATTTGCCTTAGAAAGAATAGACTATGACATAACATACTCTATTGACAAGTATATATCAAGCATAGAACCACCTGTACAAAATGAAGAGGGAAGATGATACTCCACTTCAGGGGGAGTGACTACAGAAGATATCTGAGTTCGACATGGTGCGACATGATGGACAGCTTCCTGATGGATCAAGACTTTACTAAGAGTAAAGTGGGTTCCAACCTTCAAGGTTGAATGCAGAAGACTAGGATATGTTGATGACCTGAAAATACAAACTCATGGAAGATGTTATGATGAAAGAATACTAGAATGATGTATGGGATATAGTTCCCAAACCAGAAGGAAAGAGTATAGTATCCTCCAAATGGATATACAAAATAAAGCATGCAACTGACAGAAGTATTGAGAAGTATAAAGCAAGATTTGTGGCCAGAGGATTCTCTCAGAAGGAGGGAATTGATTATGAAGAAACATTCGCCCTAGTAGCATGGTATACTTTGATTAGAGCTATCATGGCACTTGCATCCATGATGAAGTGGGACTTACACCTGATGGATGTGAAAACAGCCTTCCTGAATGGTGTGATTGAACAAGAAGTATACATAGAGAATCCACAAGGATTTGAAGTTGATTATAGACATACTCACGTATGCAAGTTGAAGAAGGCCCTGTATGGTGTAAAACAAGCTCCTCGAGCTTGGTATGGAAGGATAGATAGTTTCCTGTCAAGCATGGGATTCACCAAGAGTAAAGCTAATCCTAACCTTTATCTCAAGGTTGTAGAAGATGAACTCGCCATCCTGTTATTATATGTGGATGACTTATTCTTGACAGGGAATGAGAAACAGATCATGGAAAGCAAGAAGAAACTAGCAGAAGAATTTAAGATGAAAGACCTTGGGTTAATGCATTATTTCCTAGGTCTGGAAGTATGGAAAAGTTCAGAAGGAATCTTTCTCAACCAGGGAAAGTATGCGGTAGAGATATTGAAGAGATTCAATATGTTGGAATGCAAAGTCATGGCCACACCCATGGACTCCAACCTGAAGCTGTTAGCTGATGACTCATCAGAGTTAGTGGATGTGACTCATTACAGACAGATCATTGGGTCATTGATGTACTTAAGAAATACCAGACCAGACATTTGTTTTGCTGTGAACACCTTAAGTCAATATCTTGTTCAACCAAGATGGGTTCACCTAGTAGATACAAAACATGTGATGAGATATCTGAAAGGGACTATAGACTTTGGTTTATACTATGATGGTAGCCATGAGTATATATTGTATGGCTACACAGATGCAGATTGGGCTGGAAGTATCTCAGACAGGAAAATCATATCAGGTGGATTCTTTTGTTTGGGGTCTGCTATGAGTTCATGGTTTAGCAGGAAACAGTCTAGTGTTTCTCTTAGCACGACTGAAGCAGAATACATAGCAGATTGCTTTGCTAATTTGTGAAGCCATATGGCTTCAGAAGATGATATTAGGTCTCTTTGACCTGAAGATGGATACTACAATGATTCTATGTGATAACCAGAGTTATGATGATAGAGAACCCTATGTTCCGTCGTAACACATAGAAATCCGGTATTTCTACATACGAGATAGGATGCAGATGATAATGTTTTCAGTATTCCCATACTGAAGATATAGATGATGTTTTAGTATTCACATACTATAGATGCAGATGATGGTGATTCAGTATTTCTATACTGAAGATATAGATGATGATGCTTTCAGTATTCAAATGCTGGAGATACAGATGGTGATAGTTCAGTATTCACATACTAAAGATGTAGATGATGATGGTTTGGATGATGATGTACTGACGAAGCCTTTGTCTCGAGTAAAGTTCAAACACTTTCGAGACAAGATTGGTGTTGTTCGGAAAGACCTTCCTCGAAAGGGGGAGTAGTGATGTTGCAGTGGGATTGTATCATCCCTAGGCACTTGCCCTAAAGTGATCCGAAGACCTCGGTCCTCGAGAATGAAGAGGGATTGTATCATCCTGGGACATCTGTTCAGAATAGATCCAGTGACTTCGGTCCTCGAGAATGTAGTGGGATTGTATCATCCCTGGGCATTTTCCCTAAAGTGATCAACTGACCTCGGTCTTCGAGAATGTAGTGGGATTGCATCATCCTTGAACTTTGGTTCAGAATGGTATCCAAAGGCTTCGGTCCTCGAGAATGTGGCAGGATTGCATCATCCTTGAACTTCGGTTCAGAATGGTATCCGGAGGCTTCGGTCCCCGAGAATGTGGTAGGATTGCATCATCCTTGAACTTTGGTTCAGAAAGGTATTCGGAGGCTTCGGTCCCCGAGAATGTGGCAGGATTGCATCATCCTTGAACTTCGGTTCAGAAAGGTATCCGGAGGCTTCGGTCCCCAAGAATGTGGCAGGATTGCATCATCCTTGAACTTCTGTTTAGAAAGGTATCCAGAGGCTTCGGTCCTCGAGAATGTGGTAGGATTGCATCATCCTTGAACTTCAGTTCAGAAAGGTATCCGGAGGCTTCGGACCCCGAGAATGTGGTAGGATTGCATCATCCTTGGACCTAGTCCTAAAGTGATAGGGACTGATTATCCCGTAATCAATCCAATGACTTCGGTTGTCGAGAATGTGATAGGATTGTATCATCCCTGGACTTAGGTCCAAAAGTGATCCGAAGACTTTCATCTTTGTGTTGTGGATTGCAGGTTATTGCTGATGATGATGATGTACTGATCAAAATATCAGAGTACGATGATGATGATGTATTGATTGAAAGATCAGAGTATGATGATGACGTACTGATCGAAAGTATGATGATGACGACGTACTGATAGAAAGATCAGAGTATGATGATGATGACATACTGATTGAAAGATCAGAGTATGATGATGATGATTTTGTTGTTCGAAAGATCAGAGTATGATGATAATGATGTTGCTGATCAAAAGGTCAAAGAACTGAAGATGATGTTGCTGATTGAAAGGTCAAAGAGCTGAAGATGTTGTTGTTGATTGAAAGGTCAAAGATGTTTCTGATCGAAGCAGTCAAAGATTGTTGTGGATCGAAGCGGTCAAAGATTGTTGCTGATCGAAGCGGTCAAAGTGTTGATGTTGCTGAAGACTGAAGATTGAAGATGAAGAATACATGATGTTGAAAAGCTTCCAATTATTTATAGATGTGTTACCCTGATGATGTTGATGATGCTCTCTCTCTCTCTCCTGTTATTGTTGTTGTTGATTTTGTTGTAGAATACCCTTCTCGTTAAGGGGGAGTGTTGAAATATTGTAACTTGGAAGAATATTCTATATGTATCTTTTTGTGGTCCTCGATGGTCCTACTAGGAGAACCACTTGTATTACTTTGTACCACGATGCTTCTAATCGGAAGAACTAATAAGAGTCATGAGGTAGTCCCCTCTAATTGTAAAGGTGGGTCATTAGCACCCCAGTGTGGTTACTTGAGCCTACATGTGTAACTCGAGCCTACATGATTAACTCGAGCCTACATGTCGGATGAGTTAACTTAAGTAAACAGATGAATATAAATAGAGGTGTAGCGCTCCTCATTTGGAGCACACACTCTCACTTGTATAGCGCATTGGTGGAGAAGAGAAGAGTAGCAAGAGAAGGAGGAGGATCAGGCTTTGATATCCTTACTGGTTTTATCTTTTACCTTTTTGGGGCATCTATATTGAGGAAGCTTTTGCTGGGTTTTTCCCTTCAGGGTTTTCCCAGGATAAATCTGTGTTGTTCTTGTGATACTGTTTCTTTCAGTGATCCTGCTCATATGCTTTTGTTATGAAAATTAAATGAACTACTAATGTATTAGCTAAGCATATGAAAAGTTAACATGTAATTTGATTTAACACCCAAAAATGGTTCGCTCTGTATGGGCCCCCAAACCGTGACTCTATGTTATTCAACAATGCTTTTTGGCCAACGACGAGACAGTTCGGGTTCAAATTTTGATGTAGATCATAGTAGATTCAAAGTTCCTGGGGAGGGACCATACATCACTTAAGTACATTGTATTGAACTATGTTCCAAGAAGGTCGCTGTAGCTTGTGCATATACAATGAGTTTATACTATTTTTTCTCAAAATTTTGAGAGGAACATAGTGACAATACCCAATTTTGCAATTGAAGAACACATTTAAGAGGTGTCTTCAGAACTCATGTACTTTGAAGTATTTGAAGAATTCATAGATCAATATCACATTGGAAGTGGAATCAAAGATGTAGCCCATCACTGTGAACTCCATTATCAATCTGTTGTCTCAAATTTATGGTTTTTCTTCTCTTGTTTTATTATGCTTAAGTTATTTAAACTCACTTTAAGCTTGATTATTAAATCCTTTTCAAATTAAATGTTTAAGTGAATTCACATGCAATTCAAGTATTATTCTCATATTTATTATTTTTAGATCAATATTAGTGATCCAATGGCTACTTTATTATATGATTTGGATACACATTTTGATTTCACTAACATGCCAGGATATCCAAATGATCTTCCAAAACTTAGAAAATTTACTACTTTTGATGGAACAAATGCTATGATTGCTGAAGATCATTAAAATGAATGTACAAAATATCTTAAAAGAGTAAGTGTTAGGTTTCCTGAGGTTTTTTGCAGTGCTCTGCTCTCTCCTTGGAGGATGAAACTGAAAAATGGTACATAGGCTTGCCAAATCACATCATAGATACTATGAAGAAGCTGTAGGAAGTCTTTTATGAGAGATGGGATGAAAAGAAACATCCTTGGTTCTTCTTGAATGATCTCATGAGTATAAGGAGGAATGAAAATAAAACAATTGATCAATTCCATAACATATTTGAAGAAATCGTAAGGAAAATTATTGACACTTGTAATCCAAACGATGCCATCACATCGACATATTAGATCAATGCTTTTCAAGGAGAGTTTCTCTTTCATTTGAAAATGGAAAACCATTAAGACTTAGAGGCCACTGAGAAGAAGGTGCAAGATCTAGATAAGAATTGGAAAGCAAAAGGAAAATCTGATATATTACATGCCTTGAAAAGTAAAGTAGAACAAAAATCTAAGATGCGTTCATCTACCTTCAGTGAAGCTCCAAACGATGCTATTAGCATGGTGCTTGAAGAAATAAAATAGTTAAGAATTGAATTTACTAAACAAAATACCGCTTTGTAGAACATGCTGGTTCAATTTGAGAGGAAGCAACGATAGAACAGGTTTCCGCCTAGAAATTTCAACAACAGTCTACCCAATAATGGAAGAACCCCTACATCATTAGAACCTACTAATATGGTTGGTGATTTTCCTCACTTTTGACCTGCATTTGAATAATTCCATGGGGAAAGGACATGGATTTACTTTCAGGAAACAAAGAAGGATCAGAATCAAAATATCGAAGATGATCATGAAGTATGCAACATCTTGTTCGAAGATTGATGACAGTTTCATTTATCCAATAAGAATATGAAGCAAGTTAAAGAGAAGTTTGTTGAAGTGGATAATATTACCGAGCTTTTTGGAGATATGCCTTCTTGTGAAGAAATTAAGAAAATATATGAGAACACATTCAAAGGTGTTATCTACCAAAAGAGAAAGAAGGTTGTCCCGCAAGTAATCCAACCACTAGTTACCAAAGTGTCTAAGGATAAGGATCTCATGCAATTTCAGCAAAATACATGTAAATATTCAATTGGTTTGGATACTGATAAAACTATTAACTTTGATGTTTCAGGTGTGGAAAATTCCATGAATGTCACTAACCCATTGGTTGAATTGGTAAATACTCCTTCGATGAAAAGTTAGATAGTTGAATCTTTGGGATTAGAAAAAAAAGGTGTTGAAAACTTGTTCTCTCAAAGAAAGTGAATACATACCCATGATCCTTTAGAATATGAATCCAACAGAAAATGAGAATCCAACGAATCAACCTTTCTTTCTATCATCATTGATTTACAATCTAATTCTCCACAATTGTATGCTAGACTTCAATGCACAACGAGTGTGATTCCTTTTTCCATAATGTACAAATTGGGGTTGAAAGTTTCAAGACCTTATCGAAAGATCTGTGCTATGGATTCTAGGGAGGTTAAAGTTTGTGGAGTAGTCAAGGATGTATGGAATTGTATCACAATGCATCCCACTATAGAGTTATTGATGGATGTCCTTGTCATCAACATGTCAGAAGCATGGGGTATGTTATTATCAATAAAATGGGTCATCGACTTAGGTGGTAACAAACTGATGGAATTGTTTTGTGCCACCATTCCAACATCATAAGGGACATTTGTGGTGCTACATAGGGAACCGATGAGAAGATATCATGTAGAATATCCAGAAGATTGAGAAAATGTGATAATTTGTTTCGAGGATGACGTGGGATCCTACACTAGCTTGGTCACTGATGTTGTTGTTAGGATTAATAAATCCTCCTTTGTCCAATATAATCTATTTGGTAATTTTTCCTAACTTAGGGAGTTATTATTATTGTACTAGAGTGTGGGGGACACACCTAGAGGTTATATGCCACTTACTGCAGGTGCATGCATGAGTTTATGTGCCTCTAGGAGCAATCCCTACATTATAGGATCCCACTTTGAGTGCCACCAACAACCTCCATCAGTTGGTTGTGGTAGGTAAGAAGTTATGTTGAGTTAACCTCCAATTGCAATCAGTTAGATCAATTTCAGTTAGCCTAGCACCAATTTTGCATGCATGAAGGGAGAGTGGTGCCTTTTTCCGACCTACCTCATCAGTCAACTGATTGTAGACTGATTTAGAAATCTAGAGTTAGACTAGTGAGCTCCAACAATGATTTAGACACAATGAGTTAGCTAATCAGTCAGTTAGAACTAATAGATTCGAATCCTATCTTTAGCATTCAAACTCTATTTATTGTATAATCATTGTATTATTGATTAATTAATGAAAATTAATGTTGTGATTGTCTGAGCAATTTTTGTCCGATTTATTTGAAATTTGTGGCATGAATTTTCTGTTCAGTGTACATTCTCTTTGAATATTGCACTGCATAATTCTATTGTAATCAATCAGATTGCAAGGTTACCAATGATACACATATAGATTCATATAACAATGATATAGATAAGAGACAAGGAAAAGGTTACCAATGATACACATATAGATTCATATAACAATGATACAGATAAGAGACAAGGAATGGTAGACATAATAACAACTTCTATTAATCAAGAACACATGTGGGTTT
>LPNX011217743.1:0-52995 GCA_001517045.1 Pseudotsuga menziesii | reverse complement strand
TCCCTAACAATCAGTTCCATGGTGTGGCATCCGTATCATATGATCCACACTAGTACATAAAATTACATTAGTTTTCCCACGCAGGGGAGCGGACATTTCATTTTACAAAGGGGCAATTTCCCTGCCGAAGTGAAGAAATCTTCAGATTTTTTCAAGGTATAATTATGTACACTTCATGTACATGGAGTTGCCACCTAGTCGAAATAGGTGGGCAACAGGGTTCATACATAAAATCAAACCGAGTTTCTATCCGGCTCTACAACCTATATATATGATTTTCAAATAGTTACATAACTACCTGTCGGTTTAACCAACCGACATGAACTATGAGATCAACATAATCTACAATTAGTCAACTGGAGGATCTAGTTGGCTTGGCCGACTAAGCTCCTCCAATATCTCCCCCAACATAAAATATTTCTCTGTCCTAAAGAAATGAGGAGATGACAATCTTCTGAGTTTGAGTAGCTACGCTTCTGTATTGTTCTTTATTTACAGAATGTGCTTCTTGATGGATGGTTGCTATAGAATGCACACTTCTAGAATAGCTTCTACTACAATTGATAGTTGATGCTGAAATTCCTCCCAAGTGCGAAGTGCTTTTTGAATGTCTATAGTCAGAGTGGTGAGCCTCGACAAGTTCTCTATCTTTTAATGCATATCTAGGATGAGTATGTTGATCATGTTGCCCCCCAAAAGTTGTCTTTTCCTCGCCAGCAAAAAGTAGTCGTTGCAGCTGCATCCTAATTTTGTCGAGACTGGTGATACTAGTTCTAGTCTGGCTGATCCATTGATGCTCCTGTTTTCCTAGTTTTTCTAGTTTACTCATTTCCAAAACAAGCTGATCATCAATTGTCTGTGCCATTGTTTCTCTAGTGTTTGGTCGACGAATTTGGAGTGAACTGATGAGTTCATGAGTCTTAGGCAGTTTTTCAAACACTTGGCCATAATAAGTACACCAATTTCGCAATACCTTGGTTGTGACAGTGGATTCTGTAATGTACTAACTCAATGGTTTGTGAGCTCAAGTAAACGTTGTAAACTGATTTATCAGTAAAACAATAGTTTCCTCGGCCCGTTCATGTCGTCTTTCCTTTAATTGTTCCTGAAAATTTGACATGCCACTTTCAAAAAGATGATATGCATTATCGAGGGGTTTGTCAGATTTGACCTTTGCTAGAATTGTAACAAACTGTCGTGCTAAACTCTCACACTTGTTCAAAAATTCTGCCTGTTTTTGTATTCATTTTCTCTCTCATGTGTCTAGATTCCTTACTAATAGCATATGCCAACATGTCTAGTTCTTCTTCCTTGGAATTCTGTGGATTAATTTCCATTGTGGAACCAAGTTGGACTAGATGAAATAATGAAGGTAATTGCTGCTGAGATTGTTGTAGTTGTCTTTGTTGTTCCTTTTCTTTTTTCTTCTTTTCTTTATTTTCTTTACTTTGTTTCTTTTTTCTTCTTTCTTCTTCTCTATTCTGTCTGTCTGTTCCTTGGATTTGTTCTGTCGGGCCTTTTGCTGCGGCTTCCTGGATTTATGTAGTATCTGGGCTGGTAACATGACTAGGATGAGTGGGGTGGATAATGTTGAGAGACTCGATGAGATTGGTAATTTGTGATAGAGGTGGGATAGGTGAAGAATGTAAGTCAACAAGTAGACTTACTTCTTTTTCTAACAGTGGTTGGGCGGAGGTCGATGGAATTATGGGATCGACAGATTCAATATGTTAGAAAATTGTGTCGATGAAGGTTTATTGAATGGGTGGGATTTTTTGTGGTGCATTTGGAGGTGCGATAAGTCGAGGGATTAATGAGGAAATGTTCTCTACTAGAATGTCGTTGGATAGGTTGGTATTTTTTTGAATGGTGGTTTTGGTATACCTGACGACTTGTGTTTGCAGAGTGGGTGAATGTGGGGGATCGATATTGTCGAGCACAACTAAGCTAGTTTTTGGAGCTTCCACAGCTAGAACTAGATTTTTTAGTAACATCTATTTCAAATTAGGAAGAATAGAGGGTAATTGGTTTATAAAATCTTGGAGTTCATTGTCAGTTTGAAGTTAGGCTCGGAGCGGTGCAGATAATGTTTGCAGGTATGGATTTGTAAGGGAAAGTGGTGTAGTGGTTTTCGAAGTCGGTATGACTTCTTTTATAACTTGAGTCGGGGATGCAGATGGTGGAGTGTGGGTGATATTGATATATGGTGGTGTAACAAACTTTATTTTCTTTTGGCTTGTGTCGGGCTTGTCTGTTCGTTGTTCCTCCTCTGTGATAAACTTGTGAAATTGGTCCTCAATTGGGACTTCATTCTTAGTGGCCTCTTCTAGTATCAGGATCACACTATCATATAATTCGACATCATCATCCTTAGTTGTTTCTTGAAGGATGATTTTGTATTTCCCCTTTCCTATTACTGTGCTCTTCCTCTTCTATCGAGCTTTAAATAGCTCGTTGGCTATTCGATGGATATTTTATTTTGTTAGTGCATACTCTGGAAAAGGAGTACCAGATTGGGTACTTTCATCAGTTGGATCTACTTCCTCTTATGGTTGTTGCTTAGTTTTAATGCAACCCCCAATGGGTTGATGTCACCAGACTTGTCACGGTTGAGGGTGAAGGTTCTTATATGCAACCAAACTTCATAGTCATCTTCTTTTTTGTCATTCGCTAAAGGGTTGGCCATTGGATGATTGGTTCTCCATGCTATGGCTGGAATATCCAATTTGGTATTGGATTTTCGACTAAGTTCATTGAATATTTCCTCAACCGATGGGTAAAAGTCGAGTTCCCTAATGGTACCCCCAGTACCCTGCGGATACCATATTGACGTGTGATCCAACCCGAGTTAGATATGTGATGTCGGTGGTAAAATCCATCGGATGTTTTGAGGTACTCACTAGTACATAGTTTTGAGTTTTAGTGCTTGAAACCATGTGTCAAGCCAGTTTTTTACTGTTTGTGCTCCTAGTCGGAAACCACTTGACGCAAATGACTTGAAATTCTGCATGGCCAACCGATTCGGTACATCAAAATCCTTATCTCCGATAGGTCAGAGATGGTACATGGTTATCCAAATTATCAACAAAGGGTACATGATCTGAGCACACTCCTCCTGGAATTTGACCAGATGTTCTTAATTATCTCAGCTAAATGTTTATCCCAATGATAAAGTTTCCCTTTTTTTGACACATTTTGAACTGCTTCAAGCATGTTGAGCTTTAAGTCGGAACCTATTCCTATCATTGTTAAAGCCATTGAGATAATTTTGAAAGTTATCTTTGGCATGCCATAGATGATTTGACTTATGATCTGTCCTCTTAATTTCTTCCATGTTTTTGTACCTTTTAGTTCTTCAACAAGGCCTGGGTTTAATCTAACAAGTACCGGCTCTCCCTTGTTTGATAATCCAATGATATTATAAATTAGATCGCTGGTGATTTCCATAGGTGTGTTGAAATAAAATTTTCTGTTATGGTACCTGCTTATAATAAATTGTGCAATTATTTCTTTTGTGAAGACAAAGTTATCCATAAGTGGTGCATTCAAGTAGCCAAGGATTGTGTAGCACTCAATCTTTGAGCTTCTTCTATCCACTTTTCATTTTTGTCGATTCCCCATTCCTCAATTTCCTTCTAGATCCTCTTCTAGTGTGGTTCATAGACTTTGGCATTGTGAATATTATGTAGGCGGATTTCCAGTGGAGTACTAGCTTCCTATAGCTGTTTAAGATTTGTTGTGATGGATCTGGTATTTGTGGTTGACTTTTTCAGGCCCATTATGTCGGTTGGATGCTCTAGTTCAACAAGGGTTAGATTGTGCTCTAGTGTTTGATTTCTCTAGTGTTCAAGCTCTGCGCAGAATGAAGTCCAATTTTCTTCTAGTGTGGTATTTATAAAGAAATTATGTGTTACGGGAGACTATGTAATGGCTGGTGGTATTAATGGCGATATTAATGGTGATTTTGACTATAAAGGATGAGTTATCCATGATTCTCTTGGGCCATGCTATCTTTTGTGCTCCAAATGTCGATGTTCATCATGACTTGATTGGACTGTTGGACCTCCTTTATTTCGGTGTATTTCGGGATCGTGATGGTGTCGATGATGTCTAGGTGGTAAGAATTCCTCATGTATTTTATGTCGATGGTTATATCTCCCAAATGGTATTCTGCTGCTTTCTGCCTCATAGTTGGTCCAAGGTCCTGTCATTCTGTTTTTTTTCGTAATATTGTATTTTTGGTGTTTAGGTTTTTATATTATTATTATTATTTTAGTTTTTTTCAAATTTTTAACAGTTATACAATCATTTTTTCCCTTAGATTTAGGCTTCGTAACGCTTTAGTCAAGCACCATTAACTAACTTCCAAAACACACTCCCTTGTAGTGTTTTTAGTTGGATTGATCCATTAGCATTGATCTCTTCGACATCGTATGGACCCATCCATTCGGTATGTAATTTCTTAGGCTTTCCCTTTACTCGACTATTGTATAGTAATGTAAGGTATCCAACTGACAAGTTTTTAATTTTGATATTTCGATCATGTCAAGCTTTTTGTTTTTGTTTTTATATTTCTTGGTGTTGTATTGCAATTAGTTGGTGTTCTTCTAGTTTAGATAGTTGTGTTAATATTGGTTTTCTGGCATTCTAAAAATTGATGTGTAATATGTCGGTGATTAGAGGATTCTGTTGTCGAAAGTGTAAAGGTACGACTGCTTCCTGTCCTTTGACAAGTCAAAATGGTGTTTGATATGTTGATCGTTTGTACGATGTTCTGTATTCCCATAAGATGACAATTATTTTGTCATCCCAATAGTCTTTGTCAATGTTACATATTTTTGTTAATCCTCTAGTCAATGTTTTGTTAAAAGCTTCAATTACACCATTAGATTGGGGATGATATGAGGTACTCTTCTGATATTCGATCATGAATTATTTTGTCAAAGCTGTGATTGTTTTGTTTACAAAATGTGACTCTGATCACTTATCAAGGTCCATGGACATCCAATTCTAGTGACAATATTCTCGTATATGAATTTTGTGGTTATCTCACTTAAGCAGATTTTGATTAGTTATGCTTCTTCCCATTTAGTGACATATTTGACTACTATGATAATAAATCATGCTCCTGTTCATCTAGACGGTATTGGAAATGGTACTATGAAATCCGTCACCCAAATTTCAAATGTTAATGTTGGGTTTACTGACATTAAAGGCATTTTAGTGCTTGGTAGAGTCCGATATATTCTGTTGCATCGGTCACATTTGCTCATGAATATTCAAAAATCCTGGTATAATGTCAACCACCATAATCTCGACTGTTGGATTTTTCTGGCTGTCATGTCTTCCTGAATAATTTCCTCCAGCTTGACCATAGTGTACCGCGTGGATTATGATTTCTCTTTCATAGTCGAGAACGCATTGTCAGAGTACATCATCTAATCCTAGTTTATAGAGGAATCTGTTTACTATAGTGTAGGGTGCATCTTTCATTGCTAGGATATTTTTCTTTTTATCGCTCATCCCTTCTAGCATTTGTTCTTCCTCTAGGAATTGACCAATTTTTGCTAAGTCAGAAGATACAACTTCAATTTGAAATAGATCTGCATCTGGTAAATCGTCTTCGATTTCAGTTGGTTCTTCCCTTGTGCCGATTCTCAACAAATGGTTAGGTCTAGCATTTTCTTTTCCCGATCGAACTATGACTTCAAACTCAAATTCTTGAAATAATAATAGCAATCGACATATTCTTCCATGATGCAATGGTTTATTGAATAACTATTTTAGTGCATGATGGTCAATATAAAACACAAATGGATTAACAAGTAAGTAACATCGTTATTTTTGAAGTGCAAATACCATTCCAAGTGCTTCTATTTCTATTGTCTAATAATTCTGTTCAGATTTATTTAATTTTCTACTACTGTATTCGTTTGGATGGTCCATTCCATCATCACTAGGTTGTGTAAATATTTCTTCGATTGCTATGCCAGATGCATCAATATGTACATGAAACTTAATCGACCAATTTGGGAATTGTAATATGGGTGCTTCGACTAATTTTTTCTTTAAAATGTCGAATGATGTGGTGCATCTGTCGGTCCTTTCATATTCCTTATTTTATTTTAGTAGTTATTATAATGGATATGTCATATCAGAATAATGTGGGATGAACTTTCTATAATATCCCATATGTCCAAGTAAGACTCTCAATTGCTTAGGATTCACTGGTGGTTTAACGTCTAGAATAATTTTAATTTTTGTCAAATCGACTTTAATGCTTCCTTACATATGACATGTCCCAATATGATTCCTATTGGAGTTGCAAAGATACACTTTTTGATATTGAGGGATAATTGGATTTGTCGGCATCTTTCAAGCATAAGTCTTAGCCATTTACAATGGTTTTTAAACATAGAATAGATTTCCTAATCGTCGAAATATACAACCATAGTTTTATAGTTATATTGTGGAATTCTTTAACGACTATTCTGGAGAAAGAAACTGGTGTATTTTTCAGTTCAAATAGCATGATTGTATATGCGAATGATCTGATTTCACATAAAAATGTCATTTTATTTTGGTCTTCTGTCGCGATAGGTACTTCATTATACCATGAAAATCCATTTGTAAATGGATAACACTCATGGCATGCAACTTCGTTAAGAACTTCATCTGCAAAAGGAGTCGGAGATGGGTTTGTGAGGGTTACTTTGTTAAGTTCTCGAAAGTTGACACAAATTCTCAGTCGTGATGGCTCATGTTTCTTCGGTTGAACAACCATTGGAATTGCACATTCCGACTAATCAATAGGGTAGATGATTTTGGCTGCCAACATGCTGTCGATTTCTTTCTTTACTATTTACTTATATTTATGTGCAAGTTTACATGGTATTTTCTTTACATGTTTTGCCTCGGGTTGTATGTTATTTTTAATTTCACCCATTTCTTGAACTAGTAATTGAAATCTTTATTGTCCTGAGCAAAAACATCTTGAAATTATTTTAATAAATTGATGATTTTGCTATTTATTCTTTGTTCCAATAGTCACCAATCTTTGCAATTTTAGGCTTATCATCATTAGATATGTTGACTTATTTTATCTTGAATTTTGTATCCATCCATTCTGGTGCTTTACTTTCATTAATATATCGACTACCTTCATTGAAATATGGAAATGCTGGAGGGAAATATTTCGTTGTCAATCATTCATAATTGTATTTTTCCGTTGTTTTAATTTTTAATACTGTCATAACCGGTTTTGAATTTTTGGGGTGATTACTTTTCCATTGGAAACTTTTTCCAATTGTGGTTTCTGTCTCTAATTAAGGTCTTGTTGAATGAGGTATTGCAGTGGATCAAATATTATGACATGTAGCATTCTGTCGGTTATGTTGACTTTCTGTTGATGTGTTTTTAGTCGGTTGTAAGAAGGTTTTGATTTGTTTAGATGCTTCGACCAATAGTTCATCCTGAGGCGAAATTTTGAAGTCTTAAAGGAATGTTTTCTTAGTTCATTCCATGTGAATGTTTCACCTCTTGCTTCTTCCATTTTATACCACTTATTTGGTAAATCATCTAATGTGTTTGGAAACAAGTGAGACTAGACTCGATCATCCTTATAACCTATTCTTCTCCATTTTTTTCACATATAGTGATATGTTTCTCAGGGTCCTACCCTTGTGTGAATACTGGTATATTCAATTGTGTTATTATCTTCTTCCCTCCAAATATTTTGATAAAGTAAGTATAAGTTGTCGTCCATGTTTGTAGTCTCGACTGATGGGTATCCCACCATCGAGCATCTTTCCCTGTAAATGTCTCGACCAGACTTTGGAGTCGGCCTTGTTCACCTATAGTTTTAGAGACTTGTTCCACATGAAGTGTTGACGATTCACGTTCTTTGTATCTAAGTGGTGGTCGACTTGATGCTTCAATCTTTACTAGTGTCAGATATGGGTACTCTCTAATCTTCCGTTCAAATATTTTAGGGATTGTAGTGATAGAGAAACATTGACGTGTTTTCTTTTTAGGAATGGCCTGGATGGTCGAACATTATCTTGCTTGTAATTCTTAATTTTCTATTTCCAAATCATATAATTCTGCATCTGAGTTATAAATCAATCACATCAGGATTCCCCAGGTGGATTTCTCCATATGCTTTGGTATAACTGTCAAATGCTGACATATTCATCTATGGGTCATGTCCAAGGTTCTCCTTGGTATGGATGAATTGGAACAATGAATGTCCAAGGTTCGGTATAATATTCGTTATTCTATGTTTGGTATAACTGTCAAATGCTGACATATTCATCTATGGGTCCTGTCCAAGGTTCTCCTTGGGATGGATGAATTGGAACAATGACTTTTTTCCCATTACCCTTAATTTTGATTCTTTCCTTATTTAATGAAATAGATGCGTTCCGATTTTAATCCCCATGGTCAACCTACTAGAGCTAGGAAGGAACTGGATCCTTCCTTGTGGTTGATTATTTCGAAGTTGACTTTAGTTGAGATGCTTTTAATAGTCATGTCGACATTTTTCAACACACCAATGGGTTCGATTAATCCTTGATCCGCTAATTTTAAATATATGTCAGATTCATTTAGTCGAGGTTTACCAAGTTGTTCCCACGTGTCTCTGGTCATTATGTTTACTAGTGATTTCTCTGGTCATTATGTTTACCAGTGATCCAAAGTCAAGATCAACTTATCGGACATGGTAGCCTTCTATTTCGAGATCGACTAATGGGTTGACATCGTGTTTATCTTTTTGATTAAGGCTACATATACTTTTAGCATGTTTATCTTCGCTGAAATTATGATTAACATTGTACGTTAAATCAATTAGCTTTGTAATAGAATCATCATGATTTATTAGTTTAATTAGTTTGTTAGTAATCTTCTGTCAAGAGTCATCATTTTCTTCATGTGCTGCTAGTTCTTGGAATATATTTGATGCATCATTATATAGTATTCTTTGTTCAAGATGATTAGGATAATATTCTTTACTTTTTATTTTACTTATTTGTGGATTATCCATGCCAATTTTTGTTCCTTGTTGAGTAACAATTTGTAAGTTCTTAGTTTGAACAATATCACAATTTCGAACACTAGACAAGACATTAACGCTATTTTTATTGTTAATTTTTTTCAAGCATGGTAGGGAAATCCTCCAAAGAGTGATCACCTACTCCACAACATGTACAAAATTTCAGGTTGGTCTAGTCCTTGTATAGATAATCTGTATGTCAATGTCTTTCATTTAAGCATGTAAAGCATTGGATGGGCCAACGTGGTCTATTTTCCCGATTTCTAAAATATCGGCCTCGACCTTGAAATACTCCACCTTGGTTATAGTTTTCGTTTCGACACTCATATATGCGACCGTCATACCTTTGATAATAATTTTAATCGTTTCGATCATTATTTTTATTCCTTCCATTATCGTCAGCATTGTTATTTTGCATGACAACATTCGTATGATAAACTGCTTGATAGTTTTGTCGATTTTTCAAATTTAACTGACATTCTTCTATCAAGTGGCTTTTGAATTTGCAGATTGCACACCAGTGATGTTATTCATTTGTCATGTTATATGGGAAATCCTTCGTTTCATGTAAGCCATGATCTTGGCATATATTGCAAAAGCACTTCATTTGTACGAACCAGATGTCTTGTCGACAGTCATCCTGTCGATAATAGTGTTTTGTATGAACAACCGTCGAGCATTTAGTACACTAGACATTGTTTCCCTAGAGGCTCATTTCGCATATTGATTTCTGCATTCTTTCCAGTTGTTCCTCAATACGTCCATCGACGGGATTTACAGGGTAATCCTTATCCATTTTGATCTACAAGGCCTTGGTAAGTGCATCTTCATATGTGTTGAAGTTATCCAGCTAGATATGCATTCAAATTTTCTGTAGTATTCCAGCAACAAACCACTGAATTAGTAATTGTTCATTTATATTATATTCCAATTGGCTCAGTAAATCCTTGAATCTTTTGTTATATTCCTGAATTGTTTCATTCGGTTTTTGAGATATTGTCTTCAAATTCTTTGCTGCAAGATGCTTTGCATCGAGCATTTTAAAGAATGGCATAAATTGTTGCTTTATTTGATAGTTTTTTGCATTCGGAGTTTTCTCCTTATAGGTCATATACCAAGTTAGTGCTCGCTTACGAAGAGCACCGACAAACTGTTCCATTTGGCATTCTTCACTGTTAATGGCGTTCGCCTCCCATATCGACTCACTTACGAACTGGTGTCGTATGGGGTCTTCATCACCATCATAGAGCGAAATGTGGGAGGTCATGCATGCAATATATTTAGTTTCTTCCTCTCCTTCAGTTGGTGGAGGTGGTGGTGGTGGGTCATTTCCTATGATTGAGCTCTTTTCAAAGCTATTCTTGACAGAAGCTTCGATTCTGTCGGTAATGTTTTCTATATCAGTCGGTTGTATTTTTACTGCTTTTGCAATACCCAAGTAAATTTTTTCTAAAACTGGGGTACCCTTACTGGTGATACCCATTGGTCTGGTGAGTTATCTGAAGCTAGAGTTGGACTAGGGGGTTCTCCTTCATGATCTAAGTAAAGTAGGTGAAAAATACGATTGGATGAATAGGGTTGAAAAGTAACCCAATTCCCTTCTCACGGTTGATAAATTACAAGATGTTAGGCATTATTTCCTTCACCATCTAGTCAAATCCATACACCTACTTGGCCAGCTCATAGTCCTAGATATTCTTGAACAATATCCTGCACTCGGGCACTCTGAATAATATTTGACGAGGAATGTGGCATTATATTATGAGGTATGGTTACTTGGAAAACTATACCTTGCTCTATCCACAAGAATTCCTCCATAGGTGACACATATTTATCAATGCCCTCTTCCTGTCGATCATGATCCAAATCTGGTGGATTTCCTTCTAGTTCTATAACCCTATTCATCATTCTTTCTTGTTGGATCATAGGAGCTTTCTCTCTGATTTCTTCCCGCATATTTCTCCTCTTTTCCCGTTCTATTTTTTGTATATCTGCAGTGCTTTTGTGTGTGATTGTTCTATTTTTTTTCTTTTTGGTTACCAATGATACACATATAGATTCATATAACAATGATACAGATAAGAGACAAGGAATGGTATACAAAATAACAACTTATATTAATCAAGAATACATGTGGGTTCATACATAAAACCAAACCAAGTTTCTATCTGGTTCTACATCCTATATATATGATTTACAAACAGTTACATAACAACCTGTCGGTTCAACCAACCGACATGACTTATGATATTGACATAATCTACAATTAGTTGACTGGAGGATCTAGTCGGCTTGGCCGACTGGGATCCTCCAACAAATTCCCTTCCTACAAATTTCATATTTTCCTATAGTTCAATGGTTCAAAAATTTAACATGGTATCAGAGCCTTGTTCAGGCTAGCAACAAACCTTGTCCAACCTCCATTGTGCACCAGAAGCAACTGAGTTTCCACATAATTCCTGCAATCTTTGCCTTGCCAACTATGGATTATGTCCATAGAAGTCTTCATGGGTGTGATGGACTCTGAAAAAGTGCACATGTCAAGGTGGAAGGGCTTGATCTAACATATGATTGAGAATTGGTTCGTTTTGCAGTGATATTTGGCAGGCTCAAATTCAATATGGATTCGATATTATCAGTTCCTCTTCTTACTCCATTCCCAAGATATTCATAGTGGAAATTGAAGATGATTTCATCAGACAAGGTCTCTATGAGGTATCTATTAGACTTGGTAAAGAGTATTATGAAGATGAGAATGATTGGCTAAATGATGGTGATAGATCTTTTGGAAGTATATGTCTGGCCTTTTCTCCAAGATTGCGCTACCTTATTAATTCTTCCGAATACCCAAAGGATCTCTAGACATAATTGGATAGAACCTTTGACAAGCACAATGAGAACCATTCTAGAAATTTGGAGAGAACACACAACACCACAGTATTTCTTTCTTCAAAAGTATTGGCCTATATTATCTCTGATGAATTTATTTAAGATGAAGAAGAAGCAAAATATTCAACACAGTCAATTCGAATTGAAGAAAGTCTCCTTGGAGTGACTCCTTCTCTTGTTTCTCCGAAAGTTTATGAGATCTGTGATATCTCATCTTCTAATATAGTTGATCTAGAATAATACATTTAAATTTTTGTTAATACAAAAAAACTCTCCTTCCATTCTACTCAGGAATTCTCCAGTGATTCTTCTATTTTAAATTATGTGCTAAGTTTGCCAGTGATTACTTCCAAAAATGAAGAGGAATTCAATTGCTGTCTCTCTAATGTTGCTGTTGGAGTGCAGAAAAGTAATAATTTGTATGTTTTTGAAGAAATATCACATTTTAGGAGTGATCCATTCACTCTCATTGATCTAGAGCTTCCAACAAATTCCTACATGATTTCTTTCACCAATACATAGAGTTTTGTTGAAGAAGGAGAAGATTGTGCATCTACCATCTCAGTGGAGCACTTGGAACCCTTGTTCCACACTCTTGGATATGATATGACCGTATTTGGTTTGAATTTTAAGTTTTAAGAGCCTCTAGTCATTCTTGTAGCTTTTCTCATCAATTTTGGTGTGAAAAATCAAGTACCTCAAGTCTCTTTCAAAATTGCTGCTGGGGATTCAATGTTAGTTTTCTCTCAAGAGTATTTTGATATTAGATTTTGTGAATCATTGGATATTTTAGAAGATACATCATATTATGGATATCAAGCATTCTCTCTCCATGGTCTTAGGACTTCTCTACCTTTGTACTTGATAACATACTCATCTCCTCACTACACTAGTAAAGACAAATACATCCTGCATTTAGATGGACACTTGCTCCTAACAATCAAAGCTGATTTTACCTCATATGGTTTGATGTTCAAGGATGAAACATATACATTTCTTGGGTTTACCTCACATGGTTCGAATTACCAAGTAGTTTTTCTCTCTCATCAGTTGATCTCAGTTGCTCTACATGGTCTAGTTTTCATCTTGCAACTATCTATGTTCCCGATTCAATTGAGCATATTCCTCTTCTTCCAAAGAGGAAAACTCCTCTAAACATAATCATTTAGTTTGGAGAGTTTTACATGCATAGTCCCAGGATGTTGATGCACATAAGAACCAAGATTATGTATTACTGCTCCACAGAGTTGCATATTGCAGCAAAATTTCATGATTCCTGCTTATTTTGAGGGGGGGGGTTTCCCATGAGGTTTTCCCCATTTTACATATTTTATTAAGTAGTATTTTATGTCATTTAGATTGTATGGGTGACTTTTGGCCTATTTTCCAGGGCCTAATTTTTCCAAAGTTAGGATTAAAGGGGGGTGTTAGGATTAGTTAATCCTCATTTGTCCAATATAGTATATTTTGTCATTTTTCCTAACTTAAGGAGTTATTACTACTGTACTAGAGTACAAGGGACACACCTAGAGGTTATATGCCACTTACTGCATGTGCATGCATGCGTTTATGTGCCTCTCGGATAAATCCCTACATTATAGGATCCCAATCTGAGTTCCACCAACAACCTCCATTAGTTGGTTGTGGTAGGTAAGCAATTATGTTGAGTTAACCTCCAGTTACAATTAGTTAGATCACTTTCAGTTATCTTAGCGCCAGTTTTGCATGCATGAAGGGGGATTGGCTCCTTTTTCCCACCCACTGTTTGAATTATTGTGCCATTAATCTTAAGGCAATGAGTGCAATTGAATTGTATTATTATGTAGTGGAATGTAATGAAAAATACACACTGAACAAGACAAATTTCAGAGAAAATGGATACAAATTTCTTAGTAAAATTATAAAGTTATCTTCACTAAATATAGAAGTATACATTGATGTTACATAAAGGATAATTTGAATGATGTGGATAGGATTCAAATATACCAACTCACGACTGACTGACTGGCTAACTAGAGTGTCTAAATCACTACCAGGATTCACTAGTCTAACTCCAGATGTCTAATTCAGTCTCTCAATCAGTTAAAACAGTTAAACTGATGAGGTAGATGAGAATAGGCACCTAACCCCATGCATCCATGCAATACTGACACTAAATGAACTGGAGGACATCTAACTGAATGTAACTGGAGCATAACTTAGCTTAACTAGTTACCAACTACCAACAACTAAAGGAGGTTGGTGGTGGCAGTCTCAGTGGCTCCTAAATTGTAGTGATTGGTATTAGAGGCACATAAAATGATGCATGAACATGAAGTCAGTCGTAGTTAACCTCTATATGTGTTCCCCACACATTAGTGATTGGTATTGGTAGCACCAATAGTCTAAGTGGACCCAATATTAATTAATGACTCCTAAGTTAGGAAAATATAATCTAATAGACTAAGAACGGACAATGGAAGATTATAAATCCTAACATGTACCTCATCAGTTAACTGATTGTAGATTGTTTTAGACATCCAAAGTTAGACTATTGAGCTCCAACAATGATTTAGACACATTGAGTTAGCTAATCAATCAGTTAGAAATGATAGATTCGAATCCTATATTTAGCATTCAAATTATATTGATTGTATAATCATTGTATTATTGATTAATGAATGAAGATTAATGTTGTGATTATTTGAGAAATTATTTTCCGATTTATCTAAAATTTGTGGCATGAATTTCCTGTTCAATGTACATTCTCTTTAATGTTTCGATTGCATAATCCCCTTCCTACAACTTTCATATTTTCCTGTATATCAATGGTTCACAAATTTAACAGTTGTTCCTCAAGAAGATTCTGACATGATCCTACACTGTCTTGGTTACTGATGTTGTTCCTGAAGAAGATACTATAAGGATCATACATTGGCGCCATAGGGGGACTGGTTTGCCTCTTGTTACTGATCAAGACTGGATTCATATTTTCTACCAATTTTATCTTGATGGTTTTTTACCGTAGGATGGTGATTTATGTTATAACTTATTGAACATATAATATTTTTTTCTCATAAACCTTCTAATTCGATAGGTATCTTGTTGTATATATTTTTTTGACTCTAATAAGGAACTTGTCTATTAACAATGGGAAGGTATTCTAGGGATAGATTTGTTTCTATTGAATATCTTACAGGTCTATTCTTACCTAGTTTGAGAATCCTGGCATGGCCCAAAGAGTAGGACGAAAAATGAGGGGAGATATAATTGTTGTGACATTGGGTGTTTCTATCGAATAGTTGTTGATCTCTAGCACGAGTCCTAGTTATGTAATCAATAGGGTGTTATATTTTGAGGTAACAGTGGTTGCAATTTTTATTATTTTTATTTTTTATGTTGAAAGCGCCTACCAAATTAAATTGGAAACCAATAGATGTTAGAATAATCAACCCATAGTTAGCTACCTTAGACATTAATTAATCCATTTTTGTCTTATTTGCCTAGTTTCCATATTCCACCTTATGCAAGTTGTCCTCCACATGTCCAAAGTGTTGAAATATTGTAACTTCGAATAATATTCTATTTGTATCTTTTTGTGGTCCCCGATGGTCCTACCGGGAGAACCACTTGTATTACTTTGTATCCCGATTCTTCTAATCATAGGATCTAATAAGAGTCATGAGGTAGTCCCCTCTAATTGTAAAGGTGGGTCATTAGCACCCCAGTGTGGTTACTTGAGCCTACATGTGTAACTTGAGCCTACATGATTTAACTCGAGCCTACATGTCAAATGAGTTAATTCAAGTGAATAGATGAATATAAATAAAGGTGTGGTGCTCCTCATTTGAGACACACACTCTCACTTGTGTAGCGCATTAGTGGAGAAGAGAAGTAGTTGGAGAAGGAGGAGGATCAGGATTTGATCTCCTTGCTGGTTTTATCTTTTATCTTTTTGGGGAATCTATATTGAGGAAGCTTTTGCTGGGTTTTTCCCCTTAGGGTTTTCCCAGGATAAATATTTGTGTTCCTTTTGTATGGTTGTGCTTGTCTATCTATCAGTGATCCTGTTTATATGCTTTTGTTATGAAAATGAAATGAAATACTGATGTCTTAGCTAAGCATATGAAATGTTAACATGGTATCAGAGCTAACTTGAGAAGAAGACATTATGCAGCTACAGAAGCTAGGGCTTCTTACTTTTTGGGTCTCTCTCCACAATCCATCATCAAAAGCATGCTAGGATGACTCTCCATTGAAGGGCGCATCTTTCTGTTGAAGCGGAATTCGATTCTGAGCATTTTCAGTTTTCGATGTGGAAATTAGAGATTTCTACAGAAGAGGAATTTTTGAGTGAGGCTAGCATAGGATTTTTCTCCTCATCAAAACTGAATTTTAGAGACCTGGATCAAGAAATTTGGTTGGGTGAAACTCTGGGAAAGTCAAACCCTAGTTTGACCCCGAGCTAGAAAAACCCTAAGTACTAAAACTGCTAAGTTTTGGTAAATTATCTATATCCCAATATTGGAGAAGGATCAGGAGTGAAAAATTGCAAGGGCTAAAGATAAAATCCTGATGTACACGTTTTCCAAAATGCAGCCTCAGATTCACTATATTCTGGGAGATATTATCCCTCCAAGTTAGGGTTCTAGCCTCTTCCAGAATTCATCCCTAAACAGGACACCCGGGGAGAAATGCAATATCTTGGGCTACAGAGGTCCAAATGGAATTCTTGATGATGTTCCAGAAATTTCACGGACGTTAATTTTAGTGGTCCAAATATCAAACTCAGAAGATGAACCAGTGACACGTGGCATGCCATACAACTTTGCTGTTCTGAACAGTCCTGTAACAGGCCAGCTTGGGAAAAGGATCATAAATCCCAAATGGTAAAACCAATTATGATGAAACCTATGGTGTTAGATCAGGGACATGTGTGGTTACCTTAGTATGAAATTTTAGACATAGAGGATCATTAAGTGCAGAGATATCACAGAAGCAGTAACAGGAATTTCTGCAGAAGAAATTGGAAATCTAGGGCTTCCTATTCTGGGAGCTTCCCTCCATTGTTTTCAGAAAAGGAGTACATTGGACAGCTCCATTTGAAGATATATATCTGTCTATCCAATCAGATCTAAAAGATTCCAATTTTTGAAAATTAGGGTTTTTGTGACAAACCCTAGATCAACGAGCTTCGGAACCAAGACGGACACCTCAAATCGGTAAGATCTAATCCTTTGCTATTTTCATTTGAGGTTCTTATTTCAAAGTGATATATCACATCAGCTTGATGATAAGCTTGGTGAAGTTGACAAATTCCAAGCCTATAAGTATATGATCTCTCTGAAGAAAATGGTTTGGACACCTACATGAGTATAGAGGTTCCCGTTCCAGAGGAAGATGAGGCTAGAAGCGTTACACAAGAAGAACTTGGTCAAGGCCAAGAAGATCATTGCTGATTCAGTCATGAATCAACTTGTACCACAAGTGTCTCCCCAAAAATACTGAATATGTTTGATTCCTTGACCAAGCTATTTTAAGATAAGAACTTAAATCAGAAGATGGCTTTGAGAAAACAGTTGAAGAATGTGAATATCTAGAATGCAGAACAACTTGAAGCGGTAGAAGAAGAAGTGGAGAATGCAGAAGTGGTGATAGCCACCTTGAATGGCCTCCCAGGATCATGGGATTGATTCATGCAAAGAATGTGTGCCATAAGGAAGTAATTACTTTCAACAGACTTTGGGAAGAAGAAGAAGCTTGTCTCATAAGAAGAGAAGAAGAAAGATGGAAGCAATTGAAGATCAAGCTCTCACCATTCAAAGAAGATCCCTCAAGTGATGAGGAATATGAAGAAATCAATTCTTAAAGAACCTCTTATCCATCTTATCATTTGGATAATAAATAATGATTTCATGAATAAAGAAGATGATGAAGCAGAATGATCAAGAAGGAGTCTACCCACGAAACAAACAAAAGATAAGTATTCAATTGTCATTTAATGATATTGTTTTGTTATGCATTTGATTATATTTAGTTGATGTGTTATGCATGATAGATTGTTTGCATTAATGACTGTATACTAATAATATGCATGTGATGGGTAAGTAGGTCATGGTGCTATACAACTCTCCATTGCTACTTATCTAGAATGAAACCTCTTTGCTGACATATTGGATTAGTGCACAATCTCAATGTTGTCCTGGTAGAGATGGAAGGCATCTAGAAAAGTTTCTGTGAGATGTGGATGAATGTTGTATTGGCTAAACAGTTGCATGATGCATAAGAATTTGTCGTTATGCATATGTTTTATGAAATAGTTCTAACCGTGCAACTGGTGCATTTGAATTGTAGGAAAGGTCCTGTACAACCTCCTACAAGAAAACAAGAAAAGAAAAAAGGATGAGACTTGTTCCGAAGAACAAGTGATGACAATTCAATATTTACTCCAATAAACATGAATCTGAAGCTCCCATGGTCAGAGACACCATGATGGAAGAAAGAGCTTCATAAAGCAGTAGATCCACCTCAAAGGATGAATACCACCATGGGTACGAGAGATAACTCAAGATGAAGAAAATAATGCTATGAAATAATATATGATCAAAGAATAACAGTTGATCATGGGGAATGATGTATACGATATGATTTCGAGACATAAAGGGAAGTACATAGTATTTATGGATCTACAAGAACAAGTGTACAAAGCAAGGTTCATGATTTTCCTCTAAAAGAATAGACTATGACATGACATACTCTATTGACCAGACCTACTAGAAGTATATATCAAGCATAGAACCACTTGTACATAATGAAGAAGGAAGATGATACTCCACTTCAGGGGGAGTGACTACAGAAGATATCTGAGTTCGACATGGTACGACATGATGGCTAGCTTCATGATGGATCGAGACTTTACTAAGAGTAAAGTGGGTTCCAACCTTCAAGGTTGAATGCAGAAGACTAGGATATGTTGATGACCTGACAAGATGAACTCATGGAAGATGTTATGATGAAAGAATACTAGAATGATGTTTGGGATATAGTACTCAAACTAGAAAGCAATAATGTGGTATCTTACAAATGGATTTGCAAAATAAAATATGTTGCTGATAGAAGTAAGGAAATACTTGTGGCTAGAGGTTTCTATAAGAAAGAGGGAATTAATTCTGAAGAGACACTTACTCCAGGAAGCAAGGTACACTTCCTTTAGAAATACAATGGTAGTTGCTTCCATGATGAAGTAAAGACAAGCCTTCCTTAATGGTATGATTGGGGAAGAGTTTTACATCGAATAGTTACAAGGATTTGAAGTTGAAGATAGAAGGACTCACATATAAGGCCCTCTATGGCCTGAAGCAAGCTCCCAGAGCTTGGTATGGAAGAATAGATAGTTTGCTGACAAGAATGGGAATTGCCAAGAGTAAAGCCGATCCTAACCTTTACTACAAGGTTGTAGAAGATGAACCTATCATACTATCACTATATGAGGATGATCTATTTCTGACAGGGAATGAGAAACAGATTGTAGAATGCAAGAAGAAGTCCGCTGAAGAATTTAGACCTTGGTCTAATACTTTATTTCCTAGGTCTGGAAGTATGAAGGAATCTTTCTCAATCAGGGCAAGTATGCAATAGAGATATTGAAAAGATTCAATATGTTGGAATGCAAAGCCATGGATACTCCCATGGATTCCAACTTGAAGCTATTAGCAGATGACTCATCAGAGTTAATGGATGTGACTCATTACATACATATCATTGGGTCATTGATGTACTTAACAAATACTAGACCAGACATATGTTTTGCTGTGAACACCTTAAGTCAATATCTAGTTCAACCTAGATGGGTTCACTTGGTAGCTACAAAACATGTGATGAGGACTATAGATTTTGGTCTATACTATGATGGTAGCCATAAGTATAGATTGTATGGCTATATAGATGCAGATTGGGCTGGAAGTATCTCAGATAGAAAAATCAGTACAACAGGTGGATGTTATAGTCTGGGATCTGCTATGATTTCATGGTTTAGCAGAAAGTAGTTTAGTGTTGCTCTAAGCACAGCCGAAGCAGAATATATAGTAGCTTACTCTGCTAGTTGTGAAGCCATATGGCTTCAAAATCTAATGTCAGGATTATTCAACCTAGAGTTGGACACTACCGTGATTCTATGTGATAACCAGAGTTGTGATGACAAAGAACCCCGTGTTCCGTCGCAACACATAGAAATCCAGTATTTCTACGTACGAGATAAGATGCAGATGATGATGTTTTAGTATTCCCATACTGAAGATATAGATGATGTTTTAGTATTTACATACTGTAGATGCAGATGATGGTGATTCCGTATTTCTATACTGAATATAGAAATGATGATGCTTTCAGTATTTCTATACTAAAGATATAGATGATGATGCTTTCAGTGTTCACATACTAGAGATACAGATGGAGATAGTTCAGTATTCACATACTGAAGATGTAGATGATGATGGTTTAGATGATGATGTGCTGATGAAGCCTTTGTCTCGAGTAAAGTTCGAACACTTTTGAGACAAGCTTGGTGTTGTTCGGAAAGACCTTCCTGAAAAGGGGGAGTAGTGATGTTGCAGTGGGATTGTATCATCCCTGGGATCTTTCCCTAAAGTGATCCGGTGACCTCGGTCATTGAGAATGAAGAGGGATTGTATCATCCCGGGACATATGTATAGAAGTGATCCGGTGACTTCGGTCATCGAGAATGTGGTAGGATTGTATCATCCTTGAAATTCGGTTCAGAACGGATCCGGTGAACTTCGGTCATTGAGAAGGTGGTAGGATTGTATCATCCTTGGACTTCGGTTCAGAATGGATCCAGTGAACTTCAGTCATCGAGAAGGTGGTAGGATTGTATCATCCTTGGACTTTGGTTCAGAACGGATCCAGTGAACTTCGATCATCGAGAAAGTGGTAGGATTGTATCATCCTTGGACTTCGGTTCAGAACGGATCCGATGAACTTTGGTCATCGAGAAGGTGGTAGGATTGTATCATCCTTGAACTTCGGTTTAGAATGGATCTGGTGACTTCGGTACTCGAGAATGTGTGTTGATCCCGTAATTCCTAGAGGAAGGATTGTCTGAGTTCCACATCTGTGTTGATCCCATAATTCCGAAAGGAAGGATCATTAGTAGCTCCATAAAGACCTAAATCCCATAATTCCGAAAGGAAGGATCATTGAATTGATCTTGTAATTCCAATAGGAAGGATTTTCTGAGTTCCACAGATGTGTTGATCCCGTAATTCCAATAGGAAGGATTGTCTGAGTTCCACAAATGTGTTGATCCCGTAATTCCAATAGGAAGGATTGTCTGAGTTCCACAAATGTGTTGATCCCGTAATTCCAAAAGGAAGGATCGTTAGTAACTCTGTAAAGACCCAAATCCTGTAATTCCAAAAGGACGGATCGTTAGTAACTCCGTAAAGACCTAAATCTCGTAATTTCGAAAGGAAGGATCGTTGGTAGCTCCGTAAAGACTTGATCTCGTAATTCCAACAAGAAGGATTGTCTGAGATCCACAGATGTGTTGATCCTGTAATTCCAATAGGAAGGATTGTCTGAGTTCCACAAATGTGTTGATCCCGTAATTCTGAAAGGAAGGATCGTTAGTAACTTCATAAAGACCTAAATCCCGTAATTCTGAAAGGAAGGATCGTTAGTAGCTCCATAAAGACTTGATCCCGTAATTTCGAAAGGAAGGATCATCTGAGCTCCACAGATGTGTTGATCCCGTAATTTCGAAAGGAAGGATCGTTCGTAACTCCGTAAAGACCTAAATCCCATAATTCCGACAGGAAGGATCGTCTGAGTACCATAGACATGTTGATCCTGTAATTCTGAAAGGAAGGATCATGTTGATGTTTTGATGATGTTGATGTCTTGATGATGATGATGTTTATGTTTTGATGATGTTGATGTTTTTATAATGATGATGATGTATTGATCGAAAGATTAGAGTGTGATGATGATGATATTTTGATGTTTTGATGATGTTGATGTTTTTATAATGATGATGATGTACTGATCGAAAGATCAGAGTGTGATGATGATGATATTTTGATGATGTTGATGTTTTAATGATGATGCTGTTTTCATGATGATATCTGATTGAAAGATTAGAGTATTATGATGATGATGATGTTGCTGATCGAAAGTTCAAAGTGCTGATGATGATGTTGCTGATTGAAAGATCAAAGTGCTGAAGATGATGTTGCTGATCGAAAGGTCAAAGTGCTGAAGATGATGTTGCTGATCGAAAGGTCAAAGTGCTGAAGATTATGTTGCTGATTGAAAGGTCAAAGTGCTGAAGATGATGTTGCTGATTGAAAGGTCAAAGTGCTGAAGATTGTTGCTGATCGAAGCGGTCAAAGATTGTTGCTAATTGAAGCGATCAAAGTGTTGATGTTGCTGAAGACTAAAGATTGAAGATGAATACTACATGATGTTGAAAAGCTTCCAATGATTTATAGATGTGTTACTCTGATGATGCTAATGATGCTCTCTCTCTCTCTCCTGTTATTGTTGTTGTTGATGTTGTTGTAGAATACCCTTCTCGTTAAGGGGGAGTGTTGAAATATTGTAACTTCGAAGAATATTCTATATGTATCTTTTTGTGGTCCCCGATGGTCCTACCGGGAGAACCACTTGTATTACTTTGTATCTTGATGCTTCTAATCGGAAGATCTAATAAGAGTCATGAGGTAGTCCCCTCTAATTGTAAAGGTGGGTCATTAGCACCCCAGTGTGGTTACTTGAGCCTACATGTGTAACTAGAGCCTACATGATTTAACTCGAGCCTACATGTCGAATGAGTTAATTCAAGTGAACGGATGAATATAAATAGAGGTGTGGTGCTCCTCATTTGAGACACACACTCTCACTTGTGTAGCGCATTAGTGGAGAAGAGAAGTAGCTGGAGAAGGAGGAGGATCAGGCTTTGATCTCCTTGCTGGTTTTATCTTTTATCTTTTTGGGGAATCTATATTGAGGAAGCTTTTGCTGGGTTTTTCCTCTTAGGGTTTTCCCAGGATAAATATTTGTGTTCCTTTTGTATGGTTGTGCTTGTCTATCTTTCAATGATCCTGTTTATATGCTTTTGTTATGAAAATGAAATGAAATACTGATGTCTTAGCTAAGCATATGAAATGTTAACACAAATTGGTCAAACTTGCCAAAACTAAGTCATGGAGTGTTTGGGAAACCTCTTGGAATCAATTCTGCTTTATTCCTGGCCTTCCTAGTGCATGTTTTCTTTTTCTGCTTTATTTCCTACTTTTGTTGAGTTTTAAGGCAAGTGGGAAAGTTTGACTAGGTGAAGTTAACTTGTTTTTTGTCCTCATCATCCTCCACTCTTTTCTCCTAATAAAAGCATGTATGAGTTGTCCTTCTATCACCTATTAGCTTACCTAATTGATTTTGCCAATTCGTGAGCTCCTAGACAGATTTGAAAGATGCTTTATGCACCTATGGGGGATTTGCTTAGATTTAGTAAGCCTGCTTTTGACCAATTCGAATGGCATCCCAATGCATTCGAATATCTCATGTAATTATTTATTGTGGCAGCCTATGACTTCACAGGGTTTGATATTGTACACTTATTCAATACAGATTAGTGTTCTGCTCCATATTCAATCTCCTTTGTGTGTAATTCGCATGTGTAATTGGCAATTTTTGTGAGTGTAATTGTTCTAACACTTGGGTTCGGTTTCCACAAAAGAGGCTAAGGAAAAGTGAATCATTATTGATTTGGACAAGAATTTCTCCATCCTTGACATTGCTAAGAAGAAGATCAATGTTAATGTATTTGATACTTTGGTTGGTTTCTCTTAAGGAACTTGTGTTTCTTGACAATTAATTTAGGAAGAAACTTTTGGTGGTATGAATGAATAATATAGGTCATAGAGTTGAGAGATTAAATGGTTTCCGTAAGGAAGAAGGTGGATAATAAGGAGTTATCCATTTTTTGGATGGATTTCTTCATCTTGGATTCCTTTTGTCCAAGGTGTTTTTGTTGGAATATTGTTGTCATTGTTGTCAAAGGAAATGGGAGACTACATATGTCCATGACAAAGATTTCAAGATGGAGATTGTTGGAAATATTGTTTTTGGATTTTTGATGCTTAGTTTGGATAACCTATATTTGAAGGAATTTTTACTCTATATACTGAGATCAAATGGGAGTATATTTTATATGGTTGGAAAGTTTATTTTGATACTTTTCCAACAGTATATGGAACTCCATATAACTCTATAGGAATGATGAGATATGAAAGGATTTGTAAAATCAATCCGACTGGAGTTTTAGGTTAACCTTGCCAGGATATTGAACAATGTTATGTTAGCCCAAAAAGTGATTTAAGAAGAGTATCAATAAAAGGAGGTACCCCTCATTTTTTAATTCATTCATCAACTCATGGAGCTCTAAATAAGGTGCACAATTGTGGGAGAGGAAGGTATTCTAGGGTTTGAAGATGGACTTGAAGATGTTTTTTTTGTTTTAAATATATTCTTGATGATATTCTCTTGAAGGTTTTTCTTAGGGTTTCTAACGTTTTCTAAGGAAGAGAAGGCACACCCTGTGTAGAGAAAGGGATGTTGCAATAGAGAACTCAACGCAGAAACATTTTGATAAAAGAATAAATATTTATTATGAAATTGGATGCTACTTTTAAAATAGAGATCTTGTGTATATATCTATATGTTTATGGGAAATAAATATGAATTTTCATAAAGTCATGTTCTTTCATCACTAATTTACAATTTGATTATACATCTACTTAGTTTTAAAAATTATTATATTATATTTATTATTCCCTTTTCTTATATATATATATATATATATATATATATATATATATATATCTAATTATATATCTATATAAAATTTCCCTCTTCTTTAAGATGCTTTGTCCTTAAAGCAAGGTAATGATGGGTATTGTTGAATGAACTTCTCTGTTTCCCAGGAAGTGTCTTCTTGTGGACAATTTTTCCACTTAATAAGGTATTATTTGATTATGCGAGATCGTAGTCTTATTTCTATGGTGTTGAGGATGGCTTATGGTTCCAATATAAGTTTCCCTTCTTCATTCAATGTAGGAAGTGTCATCTAAGCAGTTTGATGTTGAACCAACTTTCTTTTGAGATTTGAAATGTGAAAAACATTATGAATTCTACTCTTGTATGGTAACTTCAATTCATATGCTACCTGGTTAATTTTTTGGATAATTCGGTATGGCCCATGAAACTTAGGAGCTAATTTATTCTTTCCTTGTTTCTTGAGTGATAATTGCTTGTATGCATGAAGTCTTATAGATACCCAATATCCTAATTCAAACTCTCTTTCTGTCTTATGTTGATCTCCTTGCTGTTTCATACGATTTTGTACCCTAGTTAAATTATCCTTGAGTACTTGGATTACCTTTTGATTTTATGCAAGTTGAATTTTTATTGCAAGTACCTTTGCATCTACTTAAACGAGTTCCTTCCATCGAGGAGGTGCATACCCATACAATGTTTGAAAATGTTTCATTTTGGCTGACATATGATAGGTGGAGTTATACCACCATTCTGCAAGTTGTAACCACTATAACCATCTATTTTGCTTTTCTGTGACGAAACTATGGAGATATAATTCCACACATTTGTTAACAACTTCTGTTTGTCCATCTATTTGGGGGTGATAGGTTGAGCTCATGTTAAGAGTGATCCCAACTTGTTTGTTGAATTCCTTCCAAAAATTGCTTGTGAATTTGGCATCTCTGTCACTAATGGTGATTTTGGGAAATCCATGTAATTCGTAAATATTTTTACAAAATACTTCAGCAATTTGTTTGGCAGAGTCAGTTTTCTTAATTCCCATGAAATGGGCATATTTCGTTAAGCAATCCACTTCCACGAAGATCTTTTCCTTGCCTTAGAATACAGGTAAACGTTCATTAAAATCCATAGAAATTTCCTCCCACTTTTGAGTTGGTATGTGAAGCGGGTAGAGTATCCCTGGAGACATGACATTTTCACTTTTGTTTCTTTGACAAGTATCACACTCGGCTACATAATTTTGAATCTATTTATACATCCCCTTCCAATAGAATGATTTCCTGGCATTTTCGTAAGTTTTAAAAAAACATACATGGCCTACAGCTGGGGAGTCATAAGACTCTATCAACACCTTGGTTTTAAAATTAGATGCAGGGATTAAGTAGATTCTTCCTTTATACTAGAGGATGTCATTCCTCCATTCCAACCTTGAACCTTGATTAGGGAACAATTGTTTGGGTCCTTGGAATATTCTCCTCAGATTTTGTCAAACCAATCTAGGATTGCCATTGATATTGCGTAAGCCTTGACTCATATTTTCAGGAAAGGGCATCAACAACTACATTTTCCTTTCCTTGATTATGTAGTATCTCCATGTCAATTGCAACAATTATTTCTAGCCATTTATTTTTTTAAGTCGACAATGTTTGTTGTTGAAGGAGATATTGAAGGCTATTGTGGTATGTTCTTATCAAGATTTTTCTCCCTAGGAGGTATTGTCGCCATTTTGTTAGAGCATGTATAATGGAAAGCATTTCCTTATCATATATGGATTTCAAACTCTCTCTCTTATTGAGATTCCTAATTTCAAAATCCATTGGATGACCTTCTTGCATCAAGACTGGGGCCTATCTTGAATCCTGAGGCATCACACTCAATGATAAAAGGTTTTGTGAAATTTGGGGTTGCTAATACTGGTGTTGATGACATAATGTTCTTTAATGCTTCAAATCATTTTTCTGCCTCGTCATTCCATTAAAATGATTTCTTCTTCAATGAGTTTGGTAGAGGAATCGTTTTATGGGTGTAATTTTTCATATATCTTTGATAGTACCCCGTTAATCCTAGAAACCTTCATAATTTCAAGATATTATCTAGTTGGGGCCACTCAGTGATTGCCTTGATCTTACTAGGATTGAATTTGACCCCTTATTTTGATCTTATATGGCCAATATAGTCCACTTATTCTTTCCCAAAAGTCTATTTTGACATTTTTGCAAAAAATTGATGCTTTTCCAAGATGGTTAGTACTTGATCTAAGTGTCTAATATGCTCTCCCCATGTTTTTCTATATAAAAGGATATCATAAAAAAATAATGATATGAACTTTAGTTGATATGGATGGAACAATTTGTTCATTGCAGCTTGGAAGGTGGCTGGAGCATTAGTTAACTTGAAGGGAATTACTTTGAACTCATAGTGGCCCTCATGAGTACGAAAGCGGTTTTGGATATGTGTTCTAATCTAACCCCGATTTGGTAATATCTAGATCTCAAGTCTAATTTTGAGAAGTATTTGGCTCCATTAAGTTCATCCATCAGATCATCGACAAACATAATAGGGAATTTATTCTTAACTGTGACTTTGTTAAGTCCTCTATAATCTATGCACAACCTGAATGATCCATCCTTCTTTCGAACTAGCACTACTAGAGCAGCATAAGGGATTCAAATCTTTGAAATGACTCCACATTTTAAAAAATATTGAGTCAATATTTCAATATCTATTTTATGATGATGGGTATATCTGTATGGTTTGATATTTACCAGTTTTCCCTTGGCACTAGCTCAATTAAATGCTCTGTCTTCCTATTTGGTGGGAGCTCCATCAGAAGCTCTTGCAACACCTTGTGATGTTTTTGTATTAGCTCTTGTATCTTCGGAGGGTTGCAGTCAAATCCTTTACATGTTAGTATCTCCATATATTAACATTGGATTACGTAAGCAAGTGGTCCTTTTCGAATTAGCCTTTCCATCTGATGTGATGTAACCAATTGATTTTGGGGTGGTTAGAAACCGTACAACTTGTACTCTTTTCCTAACCAATAGAAATAGATGAAATGTTCTTGATGGTTATTAGAGTAAGTACAACAATTTTTGCAACCATTGAACTCCCAACACAATGTCTACTCCTCCAAGAGGTACAACGAAGAAGTTAGATTCTAGATTATACTCCTACATTTGTAATTTAACCTTGTGACATTTTCCCATGTTTTCCATATTCTTGCATATGCTACCATAACCTTCATGTTAGGAATTGGATAAACGAATAAATTGAATACCTTAGCAATATTAACATTAATAAAGTTATGTGTACTCCCACTATCTATGAGAATCGAAACATTGTTGTTTTTTATATATCCTTCTAGCTTCAGTGTTTGTGGTTGGGAGATCCCTGCAATGTCTAATAATGAGATTTTTGGTGTATCATCATCTAGTTCTAAGAGACAAACATGCTAGGATCTTGTATCTTCCTCACTTGGCTCTTCACATTCTGATATTTTTTCCTCTTCTTCAGATTCACATGCATACAACTTTTGGGGGTTGCTTCTTTGCGAACATATGTGCTTAGGATCCCATTTTTCTCCACAATATTTTCACTTTCCTTCCTTTATTCTCTGGGCTTATAAATTGGGTTTTGATCCTTCCCTTAGATGCAACAATGTATACCTTGAATTTCTAGTATTCACTGATTGGGGAGTTTTGTTGGAAATACTCACCTTCTGCAGACATAAGTTGTTTCCCTAGCCCGAAATATTCTAAGCTAGAAAAAACGAGTAACAACAATGAGAAGCACTCCCCCTAAGATTGATAAATGCTTGGAATGGATTCTTTTACTTGTCATACAATGTGGTGTGCTAGTCCTTTGGAAAGCTGTATTTACAATGGTTCACCTACATGAAACACAACCAAAGCACATACAAGGTCAAAGCACCAAGTATAATCTACAATCCTATGTTGATGACTAAGGAATTCAACAATGAAACAAGTGATCAGTACACAATATGATTCATAGGAAATGAAATTTAATTTCATTAATAGAATAAGAGAAAGAGATTACAACCGAGAGCCTTAGTGTTGAGAAGTCTCTTCTCAAGCAATATCTTACCTCCAAATCTTCAAACTTGTCCACCTAGTGCCCACTCTCCTTGGCTAGATTTGGCTATATTTTTGGTGTCGTAGCATAATATTCCTCCCCTTATCCATGGGGGATGAGCCAAGATTTATAGGCATGGGAGGATAGGAATGGTTGAGATTATTGTGGATGAGGTGGAGGGGAGATCCTACAAGGAGTGATATTGAGTCCAGGTGGTCCAGGAGTTTAGGGATGAAGTTGTCACGAAGATAAGGTTTGAGAAGCTTTGTGAAACTTATCCTTTTAGCTTTTAAACTTGAGCATCACTCTTTGTCAATTAAGACAGAGCGTTACCTATAGTGCACTTATTATTGTACAAATGAATATGGTAGTGGCACCACTTTTTTTTCATGGCAAACATGCATTATACATTGGGGTAACACACATTTTCCAAAAGGAAAGTGCAGTAGTGGACAAATGCATGAAATCACTGATCCTGGCCCAAATTCAACTTCATAACTTAGGGATTGGAGGAAAGTTCTGATGTTTGGTTCTCAGTATATGATGATGATGAGAAATATGTGTAACTGAATGTCCCCCAAAGCATGAGGCTAGAGGGATAGGATAGGTGAAGTATTTGTCAGAACAAGTTATCACTTCGAGGCAAGATTTCATTGATCGAAGATGTACAAAAATTTGGCTCATCCTGTAGTACATCAACACTTTGATTCAGATTTCTATAACTCTCATCATGGCTGTAGACCAATACAAAGAAGATCCATGTGAGGTACAAGAAATCATGGTTACTAGAATGCATCGTAGATCCATGCGAAGAAGACTCAAACTTGGACATAGCTACTAAGCATACAATGTAAAACTATGTCATACAGACACAAATTTGAGCACATCCATGACCATACAAATGTGGATCCATGCTAGGACTCATACAAATACTCCATCGTAATATGGGGAAAGAAAATGAGAACTTAATAGATTCCCATGGTCTTCATCTTGTAGGCAACAAAGTACGATTCTATCCATGTGATTACAATGTATTGATGTCGAACATGGTAGAAACCACTTGATTACCAATCAATGATGAAAAATGTTAACAAGTGCAAGGGAGATCACCATCGATGTTGATGATTCCCAAGGTACCCTAGTACAATCTCCCGAATGTGAATATATGATTTCATGTTGAACACTCGATCGAATCTCTCGATCAAAGGCCAATGATGTAAACCTATGTCGAAAGCAAGAGAATCTACCATTGATGCATACAGAGCTCAAGGTACTACTTTGTTTCTAAGACTAATTCTTGGATGATGAACTGAAGTCGACATGAACAGTCTCGTCGAAGGAGGTCCATGATGAATCCCACATCGATGACACGAAACATGGAAAAAAATTTCGGGAATTTGAGTATTATGTAACAATAGGACTGACTCAAAGGTAACTGAAACAAAGGTATTTTTGACTGTAGATGCAAAATATCAACATGAATTTCCTTTGAACATAAGATGGCATGAACGAAGACTTGGAATTTTTGACTTGACGACACTGATACTAAGACATAATGCACTGCTGGATGATGCATTCTTTGAAAGACTCAAAGGAGTGACATGACTCATGAAACTGGATTGAATCAGAATCAAGCTGAATACCCAATTGACTGAATGAAATGCAGACAAGTGCCATGTTCAAAGGTGACTACAAAATTCCCTTATTGCAAATGAAATATGGTTCCCTTCCCTTACTTTCCCCGTCATGATAGATGAGTGCCTCTTTTCATTTTTACGAGTTAAAAGAGGGTAACAAACACTCATTGTAGTTTATCATAAGATAAGTCCATTCTCATATGTTTTACAAACCTTATAAAGGAGGGGTTCATTCCCAAAAGAGGGTCTCTCAGTGTTTAATTTAACGAGTCCATTGAAAGTAAACTCGGTATCATTCATATTTAGAGAGTCTGAATGAAACATAAGAAGACTCTAGAGGGTCCTTTTTTGTACAATTTAGTCTCCAAGGCCTGAAAATTTATAAAATAGTACCTTAGAGAACTCGTCTAGTCGATGACTAGAGTATTCCTTTTTCGTAACTTAGTCAATCTGAACTGAAAAGGGGTAAACTATCATCAGGAAGACGACACTTCAAGAACTTTTACGAGCATGAAGAAGACAATTTCACTCGGTAATCTTTTCACATTTTAGAAGTCCGAAAAGAGATTAAAGAAGACTCCACTAGGGGTTATTTTCATGAAAAAGAGTTTAAGGATTCTGAAAAAAATAAAATTTGACTCGGAAATTTAGGACTAGGTTTAATGAGCACAACTAAGATTTCAAAAATAGCATTCATGAGATTTTTCTGTTTTGTACGAGGACGAACAAGTAAAATTAAACTCATTCATAACCATAAATTCAATTTCTCAGTGCCCTACAAGCTTCAAAATGACCATTAGACTCCAAAAATATTAAACACTAGGCTTTACAGATTATTTGGGGGTAAATATTTAACAAAATAATTAAAATAATGAAATAAAACCCAAAAATATTTGAATAAAAGCTAGTAAATAGTAAAAAGACTTACCATTTTCACTTTTACTATTTGGAGAGCATTTTATGGCCATTTGTGTGCATATTTTAGACAAATATTTCGGAGCCATCAACCGTCAATTCCAGGTAAATCCTAAGCTAATTTCCAAGGTTTTCATGGTTTCCCTTTTCCATTTCATGCTAGTTTTAGGGTTTTGGGGGCATTTACCCAAAGATAAAATGCACCCACTGGGTAACACACTTTTCCTTTTCTAGATAGGCGGTGCCCGAGTGACAACATGCTTTTTCCTATATAAAAGGGCAATGAAATTGCTCTATCCTAACTAAAGGGAGATAGGCGGTGCCACAAAATTCCCTAGAATGTGGTAAAAATAGGCCAAAAGAAGAAGTATTAATTATTTTAAATGATTGATTTTATGTTCTAATGCTTCATTTTAAACTTTTGGCATGCTATCTTCACCAAATATGGTGATATGGAATGAAAGGGAACACCAAATTGATGATATAAGAGCTGGGAATGATGTTGGAACTGTTTCTACTTTGCATGGTTGTGGGATCCTAAAATTATTCAACATGCCCATCATGAGGTCATAAGTAAACTTACTGGAGTACATTGTCGTGACATGGAACCATGAACAATAGTACTTTGAGGTAGGGGATCACGTTCTGACATTGGAAGTAGATGACATCTACTTCCTCATAGGTCTATCACGGTGATGAGAGCCCATTTAATTGACAGGTCCTCATGGTGGGGAAATCACCACACATGGTCTTATTGATCGTTATTACTTCCCGGGTACCCAAATGCATGGGAATAAAATTCCCATCAAGGATGCCATCGATCTACCTTTGCACACAGTACTCTTCACCATACAACACATCTCGAGGAGTCAAGGGGCTCACCAAGCTTCTCATGCACTTATTCTCTATGGAATAGAGGCAATGGTGCCCACAGTCTTCAACTAGGATGAAGCCCTACTTGTTACTTTGAAGGAGAAACTGAATAAATGTCAGTGAAGAGAGCTGAATCAGTTTGGTTATGACACTATCTTAGTGTCTTTTTTCTTCCAGAGGGTACCCTATCTGAGGCCACAAGTGGCCTTCACTGAGTTGAGGGCACGAGACCCTCGTATGTTGCATTGGGTGGAGATCATGTCCCGCCATGGCAATGGAGGCTCTAGGGTGAAGTATGGGATCACGTTCTTCTGATGGTTAGATTATCAGCTCCTCATGATTGAGGACTACACGTATGTCGGTACTGAATTTTTGGGAGATCCCAATCTGTCCCTACCAAAAGATGCCCAGTGGGGTAATATGGGTAAGTGAGATACTAAGACATTGATGTTTTTAAATTTTATGTTTTTACAATTTTTATATATGTTAACAAGACCTAATTTTCTCATGTAGATGTGGGACTGGCATGGACCGGGGGCTCATATCCCATCGACAGGAGAGCAGGGGCCCACTTTTTACATAGAGGATATGATGAGATGATTGAGCTAGAGGAGAACCTCAACCGGATGACACTGGAAATATTGGGCATCATTGTGGGTGACCTCTCTAAGAGGTATTAGAGACACACCATGGGACTGTCAAGCCGTTTTGGAAGCTCGCTACATAGAGTGTGGTCCACCAAGGAGAAGATCAAGCTGGGGCACACATGTTAGCTTAGGATAAGTTGTATTTCAATGTGTTAGAGAAGATATTATGTAAATAAGTCGGCCCATTATTATAAAATGTGAAACTATCTCTAATACAAATATCTTTTCCCTTGCCGAAAACCTACCTGGTTCATTTTCTCTTGCTTCCTGTTAGTCGCTCATTTCTTTGCTTGTTTTCTAGTTTTGTTTTTTGCTCAGAAAATCCAGTGCTCCTTTCTCCATGGCTACACCTTGGATTCACCTCTCTGAATAATTACATTCCCTAAGATTTATCCTCCCCCTTTGGCTACTCCGTCTCTTAGGCGGCGTCTCTCTCTCTCTCTCTCTCAGCTAGTTACCAAGGGAAAGAAGGAAGGTGCACCATCTACTAACTACACCCTTGCTGGATTTTCCTCTGTCGGCATTAAAGGAGGTGCACCTTCCTCAATGGTTGTGCTGAGACCTTCCACTTGACTTTTGGGGCTCCCACTGAGATAACCTTTACTATTAGCTACCCTCAGTTCTTCCCAGCACATTATCCCTTACGATTTGCTTCCCTAGACCAATGGGGCACTCCTTCTCAGCCATGCACCCTTCCTTGAGTTTGGAGTTTCTACCGAAATCCTACCATATTTGTGCTCTGAGCATCTAGACCTCCTCCTCAGGTATATAAATTGGTATAAGAGCTTCAATATCCAAGGAGAAGCTTCAGATATTGAGTATGAGATCGACCATTTTTTTAAAAGTTTTCATGATTTCCAGTCCATATCACACCCTTCTCAGGGTTTCCTTAGCAGTGCTGGTGGGCGCATAGGTCTCCTAGCCCAAGGGGTGCACAAATATCCACCACAAAGAGAGGAGTTTCACATAACTATTTTCCCAGAGAACTCTCCCCCTTTTCTCCAAGGTTTTTTGCACTCTATTATCACAACATAACTTAACCCTGTTTTCTTTTCATAGCCAAGTTTTTATTGTATTCTTCAGTTTTCATCAAGATGCCTCCTACAACAGATCACTTTGCATTAGAATCAGACTCCAATGCTTCTGTCAGGTGAAATAACTCCCAAATTCATATTATTTCTCCATAGAATGCCTTTATTTATACATCTACGATGACTCTTGGTATCACACATCCGAGAGTCTCTTCATATTCCTAATATTTACAATAACGTATAATCTCGACGGATTATATTCCAACAATCCCCCCCTCAATCTGAAGGGGTGTTAGTAAGTCCGAGCATGTTTCTGAATTTTTCAAACTTTTCTCGTCCAAGCACTTTGGTGAAGATGTCTGCAACTTGATCATTTGTGGAACAATGTTAAAGATGGACTGTCTTGGCCTCTACATGATGTCGAATCAAATGATACTTTTTGTTGATGTGTTTGGTTCGATCATGGAATCTGGAATTCTTAGCCAGCTTGATTGCAGAAGTATTGTCAATCAATAATGGAGTGGATTTATCTTGTTTTTCTTGCAAATCTTCAATTATCTTCCTGAGCCATACTATTTCTTTTGTTGCTTCAGCTGCAGCCACATATTCTGCTTCTATTGTTGAATCTACCGGAACTGACTATTTGCGTGATCTCCATGAGACAGCTGCTGATCCAAGACTCATAGTGTATCCAGAAGTTGATACTCCTGTCTCCTTATCGGCATCAAAATCTGAGTCTGAGTACCCAATAAGTTTGAAGTCATCCACCTTAGAGTACTTGAGTCCAACGTCTTGAGTCCCCTTCAAGTATCTTAGAACTCTTTTTGCAGGTGAGCAGTGTCCTTCACAAGGTTTATGCATGAACCTTGAAAGTATGCCAACAACATAAGAAATATTTGGTCTAGTTGTTGTAAGGTAGATAAGTCTTCCTACAAGTTGTCGATACTTGGTCGCATCTTCAAATTCTTTTCCTTCGCTTGATGTGAGCTTCATTTTCTGTTCCATTGGAGTAGAGATAGGGTTGCATTCTGTCATGCAAAATTTGTCTAGTAGTTCTCCAACATATTTTTTCTGAGATAGGAATATGTACTTAGGATGTTGAGTGACTTCAATTCCTAAGTAATAGTGGAGATGTCCCATATCTGTGATTTCAAAGATCTTTTTCAAATCTTTCTTTATGGATGCTATATAGCTCTCATTGTTCCCTGTCATCAAAAGATCATCTACGTACACCACAAGATACACAATAGATCTTCCAACTTTGTTTATAAACAGTGTTGCATCATCAAGATCAAAATGTTCGAAATTTAACTTCAAAAGATGCTTGGTTAATTTTTCATACCATGCGCGAGGCGCTTGTTTTAGGCCATACAAGGATTTGACAAGATTGCATACCTTTTGTTCTTTTCCTTTCACAACAAAGCCTTCTGGCTGAGACATGAAGACATTCTCTTTCAAGTCTCCATTCAAGAAAGCAGTCTTCACATCCATCTGATGAACTTTCCACCCATTCTGAGTAGCTAAAGAGAGTAAGGTACGGATGGTAGCCCATTTTGCTGTAGGAGAAAACGTTTCTTCATAGTCAATTCCTTCCTTCTGTGCATAGCCTTTTGCTACAAGCCTTGCTTTGTGCTTGTCAAGTGAGCCATCTGATCTATATTTGTTCTTGTACACCCACTTGAATCCAATTGGTTTGGTTTCAACTAGAGGGTCAACCAGCTTCCAAGTTCCATTCTTCATGAGTGCATCATACTCATTCTGCATAGCTTCTTTCCACTCAACTCGAGTAGAAGCTTCTTCAAAGGAAGTTGGTTCAAAGTTACCAGATAAATTAAATTCACAATAAAATGATACATCCATGTCATCACCTGAATTATCTGCTTCTCCTCCATCTTCATGTCTTTTTGAACTTCTCATTCCCGTCTTTCCAACTTCATCCGGATGGACACTTTCAAGTGTCTTTGTGGCCCATTTAGGAATCTTCCGTGATGGTCCTGGTTGATCAGCTGGTGGTGCTTCATTTCCTTCAAGGTTGAGTCTTCCAAGTCTCTCAATCACATCATCCAGTTGAATCTCTTGTTTAGGTGAAGTAGCAGGAACTTCTTCATGTGGGGGAGTTGGTGCTTCATATGGAAATTCCAAAGGTTGATCCAGAATAGGAATCCCCCCTTCAAGGTTTGGAATTTCATATTCATTTTCAGAATATTTCTTTGGATGAGGATATTTTTCCAAATGATCAAGCTGTCTCTCAATGGACTGGTAATTTTTATTAGTCTCAAGAAAAATGACATCTTTGGAAATAACAAACTTCTTGTTTACCTCATCATATAGACGGTATGCCTTGGAGTTTTCTTCGTACTCTAGGAAAATGCATTTTTTGCTTCAAGCACCAAGCTTGTTTCTTTGCTCCTTTGGAATCAAGGCATAACAGGTGGAACCAAAAAATTTGAGATGCCTGACTGAAGGGAGATGGCCAAACCACATTTCATGTGGAGTCTTGTTATCAAGAGCATTTGAGGGACTTCTGTTTCTCAAATAGGCTGCACATTTCACTGCATCACCCCAAAACATTAGTTTTACATTCTTAAAAAACATCATTGAGCGTACCATATTCATTATGGTTTTGTTCATTCTTTCTGCTACACCGCTTTGTTGAGGATTGTAGGGAACTGTAGTCTGATGTGCAATTCCATGTTGGCGAAAATCTTCAAAAACATTTGAAGTGTATTCTTTCCCATTGTCAGTACGAAGTGTACCAATTTTAGATTGTGATTGTTTTTCTATCAATGCATGAAAGTCCTTGAATGTTTGAAATGCTTTTTATTTTGTCTTTAATGAGTAAATCCGGCACATTCTTGAGTAGTCATCAACAAAGGTCATAAAATACTTATTCCCATTGGCAGAAGGAGTTGGCATTGGGCCACATAAATCAGAATGCACTAATTATAATTTCCTACTTTCTCTGAAATTAGATTCATGGAATGGAATCTTACTGTGTTTCCCTAATATACATGCATCACATTTTCTCTTCTCTTTGGGAATGGTGGGAAAACCAAATACACCATTCTTTCTCAACAAACGAAGACTCTTATAATTCAGATGACCAAATATTGCATGCCACAATAAACTTGATGACAAATTACCTTCTCCATGCTGAGAGAGGTAGGCATAGTTCTGAACCCTTGCAGATGAACCCTTTAGCTTTAGCAACTTCCCATCTTCGTATCTAGTCACGATGACTTGGTTGTCAGAGGACCTTCTTATTTCTACGATTCCATCAAACATGTGGATGGAATGGCCTTGCTGTCGAATCTGCACCAAGGACAGCAGGCTTCTCTGCAACTCTGGAAGATAAAGAACATTCTTCAACAAGAAATCAGGGAATCTATGCATCTTTAGCCGAATAGTGCCCATTCCCTTTGGTTTAATACTTGACTTATCTCCAAAGTAAACTATGCCATTTATTGTTTCATTAAGTTATTCAAAACGGTCTTTTCTAAAAGTTATGTGTGATGTTGCACTAGTATCAAGTAGCCAACAATCTGTGTAAGATGAAAGTGAAGTCATTTCATTAATACCAAGATTACAATGTGCAACAATACAATGAGTAGAATCTGAATATTTACTAGCATCTTGGTTCTTATTGTCATCTTTCTTCTGGTTATGTCTGTCTTTGATGGAGTCCCACAAAGCCCAACACTGATCTGCTATGTGTCCAATCTTTCCACAATGCTTGCACTTCAAATCTGATCTTTTGCTGGAGTTATTTCTGCCTCCTCTACCTCTGAAGTTTCTTCTTCCTCTGCCTCTCATGCTGCTTTCTCCTTTGGGATGATCTTTGGATTGGTCTTTGGTGTGGTTCTTTGCTTTTTGAGCAAAGAAAAGTGATTCTCCAGAATGCTCGGTTGTCTTCTTACCAAAAGCTTTCTCTCTGTCAGCTATGTTCTCTACCAGGGTGTCAAATGTCAGTGATTTGAACTTGTCACTTGCTTGCAACGACTCAAGATAGTTGGAGTGAGAAGGATACAAAGATTTTACAAATGTTGCAAGGGGAAGATCTGGTTTCATACCAGTGGCTTGAATTTTGTGCATGATAGCTTTGATTTCAGAGGCAAGTAACATGGGATCATTGTCTTTTACTTCTAGACTGAATAGTTTTAGCATTAGTTGAATAAATTCCATTTCAGAGTGTGAATCATACAGATCTTTTAATGTTTTTAGTGCTTCAAAACATGATTTTGTAGGCAATATGTGTTGGCTCACCTCTTCATTGACTGTGGTAGTGATTACTACTAAAGCTTTCTTGTCTTTTGTTTTCCAAATGGCCTTCTCTTTCCCGGATTTTGGAGGTCTTGGGTCTCTGGTTATGGGCCCTCCAGCTTCTGTCTCTATTGTGGTGCCTTCGCAAATACCGTCCCAAAGGTCATTGTAGATGAAGGCAGATTTGATCTTCCTCCACCATTCTAGATAAGTGTCTTTACCAATGAGAGTGGCACCAACTACATATGCTATAGATTGCATCTTCTGTGATTGAATCTTGCAACTAAAACAATAGGAGAAAAAGAAGAAAGAGTAAAGGTGCAGGTCTAAGTCTTTACCACCTTCCTCAAGCTTTACAACAATGTCAATGTCTCTGCTATTGTCATACAAACTTTGAAATACAAAATTAATCCTCTCAAGCCTACAATACCAACTTTAAATATGCTTTCAATGGATTTCAAACTAGTAGAAAACAATCTCTCACCAACGCAAAGGAGCAGGTCGCTTCAGCAACACACTTCACAATCTAGTTGAATTGGTAAGAAGTCTTGTGGTCATGGCAATGAGACTCCAACACTGACAAAACAAGATAGCTTGCAACAGTAAGTGAATGAGCAGGTCAATCCTCAACTCTAAGCTTCAACACTTTAGTCCTCAACGCAGACAATGTCAATGCAGTCTTCATGGTCTTCATGCAATTGGTAATGGCATGAATATTCCGCCAACAATCTCTCACTAGTATTCAATGAATCAGCATATCACGGATTCCATCTTCAACACAGAGGTCACAACAACCATTTGATTCATATCATGCAGCCATAACGCATCTATTCCAGAAATCGCAGCCGCGATCTCTTCAATCGTCGCAGATTTAGAAAATGGGTTGGCTCACGGCCCTCTAAGGTTGAACATAGATCCGACGTAGTTCACAATTGCAGGTGGAGGATCCCTCAACACTGCAAATGCATAATGAGATAATGAACTGAAAAAAAATGTTATGTGGACTATGCATCGAGTTGGAGGAATGGTGGAAGATGTAGGTCTCAGGTGTATAAATGTAGTGGCTCTATCGTTTCTCCACAGGTAAAGAGAAATGTATTCTTTGATGGAGAAGACTCTATTAGATGATAAACACAAAAGAAGGTCGCAACACAAAACTTCGGCGTGAAAGGATTAGGGTTAATAATATTGTTCTATACCTCAATGCACAACATGGTAAAGAATACACTCAACAGAACTCTCAAACTTTCCTCAACCGAGATTGGACCATGCATGAGAATGCATATGGCAGACTGGTGATGGGTAGGCAGCTCGAAATACGACAAAGGTTAGAACAGAGGTCTGGCAGGCAAACTTCCAGGACTAAAATGTAGCCAGGAGTTATGGCAGGCAGACTGGAAGGCATGCAGGCAGGAGTTATGGAGCTCTGATACCACTGTCAGGTGAAATAACTCCCGAATTCATATTATTTCTCCATAGAATGCTTTTATTTATACATCTACAATGACTCTTGGGATCACACATCCAAGAGTCTCTTCATATTCCTAATATTTACAATAACGTATAATCCCGATGGATTATATTCCAACAGCTTCAAATCCTGTACAATACCTTTCCCCTATCCTTAGTGAGTTACTGAGAATGCAACAACAAAATAATCCAGATCCATTCCGGTTGGATACTCGAATCCAACTCCCTAAGTTTGTTGGGAAAAGCAATGGAGAAGTTGTGGATTCATGGATTCATAGTATTTCCACATATTTCAACACTTTCACAGGCCTCACCGAGGAACAAAAAAATTAGATTGCCGCCTTACAATTGGAAGGAATTTCCCAAACATGGTGGGACATAGAGAAATAAAAGACCACATTAGTGGTATAGATTGGGGGTACTCCAGAATCCTATACCTATCAACCAATCAGAAGTTGGGATCAACTTTGTGACGCCTTGAGAAACTGTTTCTACCCACCCGGATACCTACAATATTTATGGATTAGATGGCACCATCTATGCGAACTCCCTACATAAGGAGTGTAAGCATATATAGACTACTTCTCCAAGCTTCGTTTGTTGCTCCACATTCTATATCCGGAAGAGGTATCAATACTTAAGTTTATTTCTAGGTTATTGGTTCAATTCCATAGAGAAGTAGAGTTATTTGAAAATCAGATATTAGAATTTTTTTTTCCAGAGAGATTTGGCAATAGAAAGGAAGATAGCTCCTAGGAGTTGTACTCCTTAGTGCTATCCCACCTCTAATCCCTCTATTTCTCAAACACCCACTTCCATTCCTTCAGCCCAATTCCCACCTACTCGTTCTATGAATCCAAATACCAATACACCCTGGTGTTCCTTCCATAATACTAATTCCCACAATACTTCATATTGTTGATTTCTCAAATCTCTAAAAACCAACAAAACCTTACTGACTGAGCCTAATGCTTCTCAACCAGTCGAAGAAAATGATGATTTTTCTCTTGAAAATCCCACCAAAGTAGATCCCTCTTTGATCTTAATGACCACTAAAGATCCGAACTCATTAACCCAACCCCTCTTCACTCACAAATGCTAAAGAAAAAATTCATTGGCTTTACTTATCATGGATAGTGGCAGCTAGAAACATTTGGTGTCTTAATATCTAGTTAATCGACTTCATTTGGTCACTAATCTACACCGAAAAACCTATCATCTAAGATGGGTTCAAAAGGATGGTCCTCATCTATTGGTATCTCAATGCTTCCTAGTCACCTTTTCCATAGGCCAATTTAAAGACACTGTCCTCTGTGATGTCTCACCTTTGGATTGTTATGAATTGCTTCTTGGCATACCCTACCAAGCCCAAAGGAATGCCATTTAGATGGCTAAATCCTGCTAGTATAAACTTACAAAAGATGGCCACACCTATATCCTAACGTAAGCAACGCACAAAACCACTTCTACCAAAGAAAAAATCCCTCATATCCATCTGAATCAGTGTGTCTCGCTCTGTTTGGTGCGCCCCATACCACCAAACAATACTACACATCCCATTCCTAAAGCAATGAATCCTCTACTCCAAGAATTTGATGATGTTTTTCCGAACTCCTATGGGCCTTCCCCCCTCTCGCCATATAGACCATTATTTTCACCTCATCCAAGGGTCTACCTTACCTAATGCACCCACTTACCGGTTGGCCCCACGAGAAATAGAGGAAATGGAGAAGCAATTGACAGACCTCATCAACTTCGGCCACATTCAACTATCATCTTCTCCCTGTTCTTTTGCCGCCTTTGTAATCCAAAAAAGAGACACTATAGAAATGCGCCTTTTCCTGATTACCGAGCCCTTAACAAAGCCACAGTAAAGAACCGTTACCCCCTACCCCGGATTGAGTAGTTACTTGACACCCTCCAAGCAGATAAGTGTTTCACTAAATTAGATTTGACAACAGGATACCATCAGGTTTGAATGAACCCAGATGATGTGTGGAAGACAAATTTTAAGACCAAATTCGGTCTTGATGAATGGAAATTCATGCCCTTTGGCCTCACTAATGCACCGACCATGTTCATGCAGCTCATCAATGATGTTTTTAGAAAACATTTGGGTCGCATTGTGGTCATCTACTTAGATGAAATTCTCATCTTCAATAAGACATGTGACATCCACATGCAACATGTCCGTCTAATTCTCCAAATACTCAGAGAACACAAATTACAAGTCAAGGAAAAGAAATTCCTATTTTGGCTAGACTTCAGTTCCTTATCTCAGCTTCGTGGTGGAATCAAAAGGTATTCAACCAGATTCGACCCATTTCCAAGCCTTAAAGAAATGGCCACAACCTTCTTCGGCTAGTTAGATAAAAGGATTCCTGGGTGGTATCAATATTTATCGTAAGTTTATTATTCATTTTTCTCAGATGGCGTGTCCTTTGCATCAACTAGCTAATAGTCATTCCACCTTTATTTGGAATAACAAAGCTACCAACCAATTTTTTCATCTCAAGGAGGCATTATGCTCAGCTCCAATATTGCATTTGTTAGACCTCTCTTAACCATTTGAGATTGAGTCAGATGCCTCATAGTATGATATTGGTGGTTGTGCTTAAACATGGAGTATACCCCATTGCTTATCACTCAAATTTTTTTTTTTCTGAGGCTAAGAGAAATTATAGTACTTATGACAAATAATTTTGCAGCTTGGCCCAAGCTCTCAAGCAATGGCACCATTATTTGTTGGAAAAAGAGACTATTCTACATACAGACCACCATCTGCTGATTTTCATCAATTCACATTCTAAGCTGATTCAGGAGCAAAGGCATCTTAAATGGGTATCCTAGATTCAACAATTTCATTTGGTAATCCGATATAAGAAGGGAAATTCTAATAAAATGGCTGATTTACTCAACAGACCGCCAACTCTAGTTCTCCCATTTTTAGAGGTGCGTTGTGCTAATTATGATACATGGAAAGATCAGTATGCTACTGACCAGAACTTTCAAGAGATTTGGGTTTCCTTACATAGTCCCACGGTTTTCAATCATAATCCATTCTTATACTACACCATCTGGGAGGGATGGCTCTACAAATTAAACTTGCTTTGTGTTCCACACTTAGATGATCGTCTCTTGCTCATTAAAGAAGCTCATGCATCAACCTATGGTGGCCACTTTGGTACCACAAATGATCTCCAACATCTACAACGCAATTTCTATTTTCCTTCTATGCAACCTCAAGTTGAGAAATTCATCAGAGCTTGTGCATTATGTTCACAATAGAATCCGTCCAATAGAAAGCATGGCTTATATCAACCACTGCCTCTACCTTCTCAACCCTGGGAGTCAATCTCTATGGATTTATTAAGTAGAGTACCAACCACTGAAAAGAAACATGATGCAATATGGGTAGTGGTATGTTGTTTTAGCAAAATAGCTCTTTTCATTCCATGTACAAAGAATACCACAGCAGCACAAACAACAGAGTTGTACTTCCAACATGTATGGCCACATTTTGGCATACCAAGCAACATCATTTCAGATAGAGACTCACGCTTCCTCAACACATTTTGGAAGACAATATGGGTTCTACTTGGGCGTCAACTAAAGTTCTCTACCACCTTCCATCCTCAAACGGATGGCCAAATAGAGGTAGTCAACCGGGTATTGGTACATGCTCTCTGTACTCATTTTGGGCACAACAAATAATGGGGCAACTAATTACATATTCTATAGCATAGCTACAACAAGGCCACACATTCTTCTACTGGGTTCTCTCCTTTTGAAGTATGTTTGGTCTTCCAACCAATATCCCCATCTGGGCTTCCCCTCACTTTGGATCCCCAAGGTACCGTGCATCAACAACAAGAACAACACTCAGCCCATCGATTTCTTCAACAAATTGTAAATGACACACTTCCGTAACAACAACACTAAAAGCAGCTCAAGATCGTGCAAAGCAAAGGCATGACAAAGAAAGGACCTTATACCATTCTTCCAATTAGATATAGGCCTTATACCATTCTAGAAAATATTGGGGAGAATTCATATTGACTGGATCTCCCCCCCCATCTTAGAATACACAATGTAATCAACGTCAATCATATGAAGTTGTTTGAGCCTCCACTCTTAGAGGAACCAGTCACAATTACACATCCTATGGACAATATCCCAGACTTCCAACTCCCCTTGTCCAAATACACTACTTGACACAAGGAATCATTACAAAAGGCACTAGACCTAGACCTCCTACCTTGTGGCCAAGGACAAACTCCAGATCAAGCAAAGTGGATGACAACTAAAGTGGTGCATCGTCTCTTTGCTCATCTTCTCATGGAATCAAGGACGCTTCCAGATCTAAACATGGAGGAATTGGGCCACCAAGGAGAAGGTCAAGCTGGGGCACACATGTTAGCTTAGTATAAGTTGTATTTCAATGTTTTAGAGCACATATTATGTAAATAAGTTGGTCCCTTATTATAAAAGGTGAACCTATATCTAATACAAGTATCTTTTCCCTTACCGAAAACCTACCTGCTTCATTTTATCTTGCTTCCTAATAGTCGGTCATTTCTTTGCTTATTTTCTGATTCTGGTTTTTGCTCAGAAAATCTAGTGCACCTTTCTCCATGGTTGCACCTTGGCTTCACCTCTCTGAATGATTCCAACCTTGAGAGTTATCCTTCCCCTTTGGATACTCCGTCTCTCAGGAATTCTCTCTCTCTCTCGGCTAGTTATCAAGGGAAATAAGGAAGGCGAACCATCTGCTAACTATGCCCTTGTTGGGTTTTCCTTCACCAGGATTGAAGGAGGAACGCCCTCCTCAATGGCTGTGTTGAGCCCCTCCATTAGAATTCCGGGGCTTCCACTGAGATATCCTTTACTATTTCCTAACCCTAGTTCTTCCCATCACCTTCTCCCTTACGTTTTGCTTCCCCATACCAATGGGGCGCTCCTTCTCATCCATGCACCCTTCCTTGAGTTCAGGTTTGTTGTTGAAAATCTGTCAGATCTATGCTCTAAGAATATAGAACTCCTCCCCAGGTAGATCAGAGTGGAAAGGGCCGTCATGTGCTATCATGAGCATGACTAGGGTCCCACATGATGTATACACTGAAAGCTATTCAACTTTAGTATTTTGTATATCTGAAAGACAAAGTGCTTCAGTCAGGGTTTTGAGACCATTTTTGTAAAAACACTTTTGATATATATATATATATATACACACAAAAAAAAAAAAAAAAAAAACTTATTGGTGACCTATCTGTTTTTCAATCATGGAATGATATTTATATGAGTTGTATGTCTTTTTACTATTTATGTTTATTTATAATGAACCATGTATTTTACTTATCAAATGTTATGAATGAGCAATATACCAATCCAACATGTAATTGGATAATGAATCTGCAATCGTGTTACAAGATATAGGAACATGTTGATAATTAATAGATTTAAATGAAATTTCTAACAACTGTACTCTCTGAAAAAGTCAAAGGAGCACCAGGTTCTGAATGGCATAAACGTGATTTAAATGAGAAACCACTAGCTGAGAGTCCATAAATGAGAAACCAAATTATCATTGTCACGAGATGCAGCTTTAGTTAACAAACCTGTCATTGCATGATACTCGACAATGTTATTAGTGGCTAGACATATACAAACCACACCTGATATAACTAGGTCATGGTCTTGGGAATATAATACCTAGGAAACTAAAGCAAGGTTCAGGGTGTGATGACAAGCACCATCAATGAAACCATAGAATGCCATCAGATCTGTAGAATAAAAATATGGGATAAACAATATTGACAAGAACTCAAAACCATATTAAACAACAAAACCACACTAAAAGGAAAAAAATGCACATATATACAAGGCACTAATGCAAAATATATCTCAAGCATAGTACCTTTTCAGGTACAACCCATTGTGAGGTTTCCCAAAAGGTATCCCATCATAATCAACAAGTTCATAGGCGCCCCTTTCTAAGAATTTACTCATGATAAAAGGACCATACCACATTCAAGCTTCCCCTTCCCAAGTTTGTCATGTTTATGATCGCAGGTCAGAACCATATCTCCTTCATTTGAGTATTGTCATTGATGTCAAAGGAGTTTAGTAATAACAAAGGGATAACTAGAAGCATGGTTGATCTATTCTATGTCTGAGAATAGAGTCAAATGGAGATCAGTAAGGCCTATAGGAGTTAGAGAGGTAAAAGAGGCCAATCAAAGATGTATGAAGGATAAATATATTTGAATGTAGGGATTCTAAAAGGGAAAGAAGACATAGATCGATTGATTGATTCTCTGATCAATCGAAACACATAGATAAAGTGAATTGATCATTTCTCTGATCAATCAAAATAAGAATTAGATTAATAAACATAGACATTTCATGAATGGAATATATATTGGAATAACCTTTTTGCAGGATGAATGATAATTGATCGATCACTGTAAGGATCGATGATGAGCCAGTAGACCTAAGTGTGTGCAGGTATTTACGGTTGAGATCATGGTGAAAGAAAATCCATGATTATGGTTGAATTTCACAAGTTAGAGTTGTGAATGAGATAAATTGATAATCCTCATTCATATGCTTGAGGATCGCGTGGTGGAGATCTGAAGGGGATCCATATCAATGAACCAAATGAATTTTGCTGAGCAACGAATGAGGAAGATAAAGAAGGGTCAGTCTTGTGAAATCAGAAGTGATCATGGAAAATCACCTTTTTGATCGAGAACCGAGGTTGATCGTGGAACCAAATCAACGATGGTCAGTGATTTCGTTGGGAGAACTAGCGCAGAAAAATAAAATCCTGGTGTGCATGGAATTTTGATAAAATACGCCTTATGTATTTTAAGTCCACCATCGATCTTAATCTAATGATCAACAATAATTCTACTGATTCAAATAGCAAGGTGGTTAACAACAACCCTTGGATGTGGAATTTCTATCAAATCCACTTCACTTTGTTTGAAGTCCACCATCGATTTGAGGAAAGTCAGATCCAACGGTTATCGGTCATTCTGCTAATTCAACTAATAAGGTGGTTAATAACAGAGGTTATATGCAGAATTTTAATGCAATCCTCTCTATAGTATTTGGAGTCCACTGATTCAACTAGCAGGGGAATTAACAGCAGAGGCTGGACATAGAATTCTTATAAGATCCAGTTCATCGAAGGTTTGACGTTCGCTCTTCGCTGAGCGCTGGTTAATACGGAAGATCCATGGTCCGAAAAAAATCCACACAAGATCGATGGTGTAGAAGAAAAATGACAGAAAGAGGAAACCTCAAAATGACATGTTGAAAAAGTCACAAATCTGAAATCCGCAATCTAGAAGATTGACGGCTAGGATAGAACTCGAACAAGATCGACGGTGCAAAAAGATTGGTTTGGAAAGAGGAAATCATGGAATGATATTTGGAAAAAGTCCCATATCCACTATCCAATTTTTATCTCAGATCTATGGTCAGGAAAAATACTGATATAAAATCAATGACTCAGTATGGATGCAGAAATGGAGAATGTGGAAGGCTACGATTGGAAGATTCACGAAGAGGTACTATCAATGAAATGGTGCAATGGTGAAGAGATGCATCTGCAAGAAGACATGAAGGTATTTATTGATAGAATTATTAAGGAAATAACTTGTCTCTATAATCATGAGTGACAAACTCCAAAAGTGAATGTAGTTCTATAAGAATCTTGATAAAATTCAGTCCCGAGTGGGAGGGCGACACTAGGGTTGGCAACAAGCTTGCAGGGGGTTGTAGCCTCCTTCGAGCAAAAGCTGGTAAATATGGTGTAGCAACATCTTGTCAGTTGTATCTGACAAAATAGGGGGTTGTAGCCTCCTTCCAGTAGTTGCTGGTAAATGGTGTGTAATACCATTCTTGTCTATAGCTTCAGGCAAAAACTATTTGTAAATAACAATTTTACAGTAATAGGAAGTATTGGTGGTTTACCCAATTGGGATTCCACGATAATTTTTTTCCTATTTGTTCTTGTTGATTATGTGTTTTATTGATTAAATTAAAAGTTTAAATTGATAAAAGTTACAATACTGATTCACCCCCCCTCTTAGTATTGACCAATATTTCAAAAATTGGTATCAGAGCAGGTTCGTTCACCATAGTTTAACCACTGGAAGGAAGATCATATTTAAAAAACACTATGGATCTACAAGAAGGATTAGCTACTAACATACCTCTATTATTTACAGGAGAAAATTGTGCATACTGGAGTGTGAGAATGAAGTGTCATATGATGTGCCTTGGATGGAAGGTTTGTGAAGCAACTGAAAAAGGATATAAAATAGGATGCCAAGCACCTATATACCCAGAGGAACTAGGCCAATATGAAGGTAATTCCAAAGCCCTAAATTCAATCTTTAGTGGATTAAAAAACTATGTATTTACAAAATTTATGTGATGCAAGGCTGCCAAATAATCCTGAGAAAAGTTAAAAACTATGTATTTACAAAATTTATGTGATGCAAGGCTGCCAAATAATCCTGAGAAAAGTTAAAAATGATCTATGAAGGGGCATATAAAGTCAAAGAATCCAAGTTTCAAATATATAAAGGGTAGTTTGAGATCCTTAAAATGAAATAAGAAGAAAGTATTGAGGAATACCTTCTAAGAGTAGACGAGGTTGTGAATTCTATTAGAGGCCTTGGCAGAAAATTAAAAGAAAGAGAAGTGGTGAGAAAGGTACTAAGAACATTGCCAATGAAGTATGACTCAAAAATGTCCACTCTAGAATAACGGGTTGACCTTGATGACATGACAGTAGATGAACTACGTGGGATATTCATTACATATGAGAGGAGGACGGGACATAATGAACCTTCAAGAAAAGAGGCAACATTTAAGTCCCTATCCAAGAACCAACTAGAGAACCTAGATGATGAAGAAGATATTTTCATCAGTAAACTTGAGAAAGGTACTGGTAAATACAAAGGAAATCTACTGTTTAAGTGTTTTAACTATGGAAGAATTGGACATTTGGCCAATAAGTGTCCTTACCCAAAACAAGAGGAGAATGATCATGAAGAATCTTGTTGTCATAAGTGTAAGACCATGGGTAAGAAGAGGTTAAAGAAAAATAAGAACATCTATTCCAAAGAAGATAGTGACGATGAAAGTGAAGATGAATAATCCTATTTATAGGGACAACAAATTCAAACGAGGAATAAAAAATTGACATGGAAGCTCAATACATGGCTGTTGTTGATGAAATTGAAAAATTTAGGAAAAGGAACAAAGTTTTGAAAGAGAATCTATCAGAGTACCAAGAAGAAACAAATCAAATTATTATGGAATTGATTGAACCAACTTCAAGAAGCCAAGAAGACTGAAGAGGATCTAGTAGTTCTGCTCAAGGAGAGAATCCAAGATTTTGAAAATATTGAAAAGGAGATTATTCAAATTAGAAAAGGGATCGATGAAAAATATATCAAACCAAAGTTTGAGAACAAATCAAGGATCTTAGATGATATCTTAAGTAGCCAAAGAGAATAAAATGATAAAACTGGTCTAGCATATGAAAAAGTAAAGAAGCCAAAATATTCCTCTGTCACAAGCCAAGGTGAAAATGAAAGAATCTATGATGCACTAAAGAGTCCTGTTAAAAGGGAAGAATACAAGAAATATGTTTCATCCTTTCATGACAAAGACAGAACCAATGAGGTGTCTAATAGAGAAATGACAGATAGATATCAGCATATCTTTTTGGGTTATTGTTACTCTTGTAATAATTTTGGTCATAAAGAACTGAAATGCAGAGCTTATGGAAAGGTTTATGAATATAAGAAGGATATGTCTAGTAACAAACCAAAAGGAAGAAATCATAATGGGACTGAACCTCTTCAAAGATATGACATAGAGTGTTACAAATGTAATAACCTCGGACATATGGATAGAGAATGTAAACTAAGGAAGAGTGTTTCAGTAGAAGCTCAGAAACAATGGAAGAAGATGGAAGTTGTGAAGTGATAAGATCAAATATTCCTCAAACATAAAGGGAAATTCTATGGATATTATCATAATTTTGGTCACAAGGCTGCTGACTACAGAACCAAGGGAAAAGATCAAATTTTGAGTTGGAAACAAGACACAAAAATAGAAGATGATAAAGGACAAGTAATCAGGATACCTCATGGGAAGATATGGAGGAAAAATTTAGATTACGAGAACTCAGAAGAAACACAAATTTCAAACATCAGTGAGGTCTCCAAAGATGATGATGAGCATAATAGTGCCATAAATAAGAATGACATATATTATGAGGAAAATCAAGATAGAGATGTAAAATAATACACCAATGAAGATAAATATGAAGGTGATGAAGAAGGATATAGTGATGATTGTGGGATTCTTCTCTAAAGATTTCTCATGATTTAAAGAGAATCCTGAAAATAACATTCGGAGGGATCATATACTCAAGGGGAGTTAAAGTCAGAAAATTCCAATTGGTATCAAAAAATTCAATTGGTATCTAATGTTGAAGTATTCTGAAATATATCTTCATCAAAGACAATAGATGATCAAGGTTAAATGATAATATTGGTGTATGGTTGACATAGAGAAAGTATAAGACCTATGAGGTAACATGAGAACAACAAAATGTGTGATTCATGAAGACCATGATGTCTGTAATAAAATAGAAGATACATATTTTATGTTCACTTAGAATTTGAAGTCATGACACATAAAAATTGTTGACAGTGGAAGTAAACTCAAGTTTGATTTGAAAAAAAAAAATTCAGTCTATTGAAAAGTGCTAGGATGAGTAAAAATAACACCGAATATTGTGAAGGAATAATGGGTATTTAAAAAAATATATTGTTGTCCCCTTTTCCCCTGCGACCCAGGTTCAACCCCTCTCTTTTTTCAGTGCAACAAATCCCAATATATTGATCCGATGGAGTAGATCCCAGTTGACAACACCTGTGACACAGATGTCGTCTCACCTGAGATATCTCAATTCTATGGATAACTTCCAGAACCATGTTTCCACAGTTTGTACGAGAGGGTGTTTAAGTCCTTGGCCCCACACCAAGGTTTCCAACAAAGACCAGGAAGGTGTGTTGGTTGTTTTCACTTTATATATCAACATTGAAGTATTACTCACCCTTATTTATGCAATCTTACACAAATACAAAGTGAAAAGAAATCACAGACATATTCATTGCTTGAAATACAATATTCATATAGTTATCTATTTAAAGCACAATAACGAATCAATCATTTAAATAGAGTAAATATGCACTTGTCTAAGCTACTTAACATTCACACATATACACAGCATGTAACGTGGAAACCCATCCGGGAAAAAACCACAAGGTTCTCTTCATCTGGAATTGGCATGAGGAAATAGATGCACCTTTTGTCTGTACATAAAGATACAGACTTTGTTTAATATCTTCTCTTCTATCTCTACATAATTCTCCTCCCTCTCATGCTATCTGTTCTTCTCTATATTTATCACTCTACTCTACTCCTACTCAGCGATCTGCACACAGCATGGATCGAATCGAACTTCTATATCTATATGCACACTCAGTTGTAGATCCACTACTTTGATGCACTCAATGATCCAGAGTCACTTAATCAAAATTGTTGTATCCTCTAATCATCTCAATATCGTCTAAACAAGAACTAGCTAATGGGCTAACTGATTAACTAGCTAACTCATGTACAGCTTGGGTTTCTCTTTTTATATCCTTATTACAGATTCGATATATTCCCATACATGCTTGTTACAGACTCAATAATTACTTGATACATACTCTAACAGAATCAACTTCAGTCGCTATCCCAATCGACTTACTATCTTTAGCCTACAAGATGTCTTTCATATTCTAGCAATATATGACCAAAAAGGCACTATCGGTATGACTTACAAAAATACCTTTACGCATGTGTTTTTCATCGGCTCCATTTGAGCTTGTACCCACGATTTCTAAGGGCTACCGCTTCTCAACATCATGCCTTACTGTCACTTTCTTGCCATTACCTTATTTGGGGCTTACAACAGTAAACTTGATGCTTTGTTATTTAGGGTTTAACTAGCATGACAAAGGCATAAAGTACACTCATAATATTTTTCATGTTTAGGTACAAAGCACGAAAAACAGAAAACTAAGTTCACACCGGCTGGTCCTTTTCCATAAATTTAGTCCCTCAGGTCCGAAAAAGCGATAAACCTATACCTGAGAATACTGTTCTCAATTCTGAAGAAAAGAGAGTGTTCCTTTTTTGTATTATTACACATGGTCTGAAAAAGTGATAATTTACCACCAATGTGGATTCCCATTCACATATTCTTAACGAGGATGAATGGACAAGTTTACTCGGCAATCAAGTCTATTTTGAGGAGTCAAACTTGGGCCTAAAGAAACTCCATAAGGGCACAGATCGTTATAAAGGGGATAGCTTGTAAAAAGAGACCAAAATGAGTCTTAATTTGGCATGAAAAATAGCTAAGAAGTCTCTCATGAACCTATGACAAATGCGGCATGAGTACCAAAAGACAACAAGGTGTTCTAAACTAGGGTACTCATGGAAGGAAGGCCCTATCCACGGAATAAAAATGGTATAGACAAGGTAACAATGGTTAAACACCATAGTTCGTGGTCAAAGAAGTGATCCTAGGGTTAAATTAGATTTGGTATAGATGCAAAAAAATGCATGTGAATGACCAAAATCCTACCCTATATGAATGAAGAACGACTTTAAATGACCTTGAACTTGTTGCATTAGGAAAAAATGACATGGCATTAGTTCAATTTATAAAACAATTTTTAAACTATAGGCTAAAAACCCACAAATTGAAAATTTTCTTATATATAGTTCAAAAATAGAAATCAAACATACCATTTTAAGTTTTTACCCAATTTGGCAACATTTTACCTCTTGTTTGGATTGTTCGTTGTCGACAAACTGGTGGCCTATTTTGAATTCCGCGAGTGCTAGGTAAGCTAGCTCTCCTTTCTCTTCCATTTTAACCGTTTCAATTTTCAATTTTATGCAAAATTTTGATGTTTAATCTTGCCCTAGGGAGGCTAGGCAGTATGCACGAGTAGACGACTTACACAGTCGCATACATGCGTTTTACACACGACCTGCCTGAAGGAAACCCGCATGTCATACGCGACCTGTCTAAGAGATAGTTGTTATAGCGGATTTCACCACACTAGGTGAATCACACATTGTATGGCCTTCCCTTGTCCCGCTGCAGACTCATTCCCCCCTTTGGACCACTTTATATC
>LPNX011217725.1:102899-122372 GCA_001517045.1 Pseudotsuga menziesii | reverse complement strand
ATTGTCATTTTTCATGGGCGCATATTCAATAGTTTCAACATAGGTAGTACATGAGCTTTCAGTTTTAGCCAACAACATCTCAAGTGACTAGGGGGAATTTTGCCTAGTGCCAAACATTGGGACAACCGACCAGAATGATTTAGGCATACAATCCAACTTACCAAAGGCAAGTTCTGTCACCAACTCAGAGCCGAGACACAATATAAACAGGGAGGCTTGTCCAACAAAAGTTCTAGCGGGGAAAAAGGTCCTCCATGCCATAAGTCAAGAAGTCAGTCGGGTTGAAACTAAAATTGAAGGTAATGGATGGGTGAAGATAGTGAATGATGGAGCCAACACTAGCAAGCCCAAACAATGGTGGGAATGACTACCTCTATTCTTCCTAAGGAGGGCAAAACCAATGAGTATAAATCAAGAACTTCCAAGTCTAAGCAAGGACATCAATACATAGTACAAGATACAACCAAGTCCATATAATTATGACCGCCAGATCATGATACCACAAGTTAATATATGTCACAAGAATCAGTATAAGAGCAATAATAACCATAACACAATATAAAATGCTGAGTCATAACCATGCAATAAAATCCATCTGAGACACCATCTGTCCAATGAGAAAGAACTAATATAACACTGGGCATCCATGACTGCTCTGAAATAACATAAATGGCTACATCCGTCCTCAAATCTGAGTGTCCTGAGACTCAGTCCTGACATGGGAGAGTACAATAGTCCACTAATACAAAAATGATCTATCAAAACTGCTCATCTCAGCATCTCATATGTAAGAGATCTGGCTAAAAAATGTACTGTGTTTGAAAAATAGAATATGGTAGCCTGGCTACTATATATGTGATAACAGTGATGTAGCTATGCAAGGCAAGTCCATACCACTCCATCAGAGCCTCCACACCATTCCATTGGGTGAGGTACCCCTTGCAAGAAAACTGTCAAAGCCCCATGCATCCCCGAGCCATCTCCAATCCTTCGAAAAGGAAATTAAGCTGCCACATGCCAAGTAGGGCATGAAGCCCTCCTTCATGATGCAAAATTCTCCACATCCCTTGAAGAGCGATATCCAAGTAAGTGGCTCCTTCATGAGGTCTTAATGAAGGGCATCCACGAAACTACCAGAAGGTCTCCAACGCCTAAGGAAGAGGGCCAAGCCAACACCATCTTGAGGCCAAGCCAACACCATCTTGAGGTCAAGCATTAGCAAGCCATCTCAATTGTGCAAATGAATTAAGGACCATCTCTCATGCTACAATCCATCTCGCACCAGCTAGGGCTAGTCATACACCAAGTACTCCGAATCTCATGGAGCACCTCCAAATATGGTGTAAACACTTACAGAGTAAAAGTCCAACACTCCCTCTTTATGAGGAAGTTGTTTACGATGTCACTTGACAACCCCCTTTGCACTCAACCAAATTTGCTATTTGCAAACTATTATTGGTTGTGATTCAAGAATTAACTGTGGTCATCTGCAAAAAAATTGTCAACTATGCTATCACGACATCTTGATCTTGTAGTGAATAAATGACCACCTATGGATATGAAGAAATATCTACTTGGAGAAAAAGCTAATTGTCGATGTCCAACATTGTCGAAATCAATATCACAAGCCAACATCAATGGATACCACATCATGAACTCTTTAGAACACCTTGCAAAGACAATCACATCTCCGTACAAGATCAAGCCGATCTTGGAATACAAATCTTGTGGAATAGTAATCAATCATGTAAGTTCATCATCAACTTGTTTAGATGAGATTCCCTCTCATGTACCTCAAATCCTTTGACAACTGAAATAACTTGAATTAGGTCAACTCCCTCATTCGAAGAGAATCTTGAAGCAAGAGTATCACCAAGGGAAATTCCCTTTGTCTGAGAGAATCCATAATTCTTGGTTATATACTTTACAATATTCCCATTGACTACATCTCTAGAATTAATCTTAGGAACATCCTCCATCAGGGCATCACACCTTGCCTCCAATGAACATAAGTAAGTTCATGGGTGTGTTAAAGTTTTGGGTTAGATTAAGGTTTTTTTTTTTCAAAAATTAACAACCAATTTAGTCCAATACTTTGTAACACAAGATAAATTTCAAGATGCAGAACAATACTGCATAAAATTCCAACATAATGCTAGATGCAAACCAGTAGGACAAATTAGAACATAATTTTCATCTATTTCAACTTTAGCACTCCTTAATGGTCCCTGTGCTAAAGTTGGTCCTTGAGATGCAAAACATAGTAGCAACAATACTAAAACAAGATATAATCAACAGTACTAAAACAAGATATAATCAACAGTACTAAAAAAAAATATATAACATCAGTACTAAAACAAAATATATAACAACAGTAATAAAATGTTAGTTGAGATCTGGTTTGGATCTGCCTTATACTCAGACACTTTTGGAATCAACTCTTGTCACTGTAATGACAAGCTTCCAAAAGGAACGGATGACATACCTTGAGAGAGATAGAGGTAGAGTGCAGTAGGTTAAGGTTAAATACAGTAGTAAGCAATATGACCCAATCACCAAAAATGAAAACCCGAGCAGTGACACTTAGCCCCAAACACTACTAGGTACGAGCAGGATTACAACCCGCTCAAGTAGATTGACATAAGTTACAGCTCAAATCAACCCAACAAGGTCAAGTCTGAGTCTTAACAACCCACAAGAATCATAGCTCTATCCAAGCTTCCCACAGAGATCACAACTTTTATCCGAACACCTCATAGAGGTCACACTCAGGTTCATAAGGTCACAGCCAACAGTGACACACAATCACACTAGCAGAGACAATCATGCCCATTAGTGACAAGGTCACACTAGCAAACACACTCAATTATGCCCAACAGTGACACACAGCCACACTAGTAGAGACACTCAGTTATGCCCAGTAGAGACACAATTATGCCCAGTAGTGACACACAGTCACACTAGCAGACACTTAGTTATGCCCAGCAGAGACACAGTCATGCCCAGCAGTGACACACAGTCACACTAGCAGACACAGTTAGTTATGCCTAGCAGAAACCCAGTGATGCCCAATAGTGACACATAGTCACACTAGAAGACACACTCAGTGATGCCCAACAGTGACACATAGTCACACTAGCAGAGACACTTCATGGCCAACAGAGAAAGGATATAGTCACGCCTAGCAGCAGAAGTGTAGAAACAGTCACGACCTAGCTCAAGGAGTGTAGAAACAACCACAACCTAGTTCAAGAGCAACCGCAAACAATCACGATCCAACATAAACAGAACAACAGATAGGGCAAGAGAGCGACAACCTTAAGAGGTTGAGGAAGAGGTGGCGGCAGCTCAAACCAATAGAAAATGCCTAGATGTCAAGCCAAAGATAACAACAACAAACCCTAGAATAGTCCCTTGAAGCAGATCTCCAGTCTTCTCTTGTCAAGACATGTCAAATAAAAATTCAAGACTTGAATTTATAATCTTAACAAGCCTTCTAGAAAGGTCACCTAGGTAACCCCTAGGTTTTAGGATGTTTACCAATAAAACATAAAAATAAAAAATAGGTCGACTTAGAATAGGGTACCAAAGGTCCAATGGTCTTAAAAATTAAAAAAACTATAAAGTTAATTTGACCAATGATTAAAAATAAAAACCATAAAACTAAGTTGACTTATGATAGGGTATCAATGGTCCAATGGTCTTACAAAAATAAAACCATAAAATAAATGTCATCATACTAAAGGTACACACAATAAAAGTGCTAGTACCAAGTAAAAGATAAAGGACCATAAGTCAACCAAAGGGGTCATAATAAGAAGGTAAGACGCCCCTTATACCCACAAGACCAAGGTGTACCATAAAGGTGGACAATCAACCCTTTTACCAATAGGACCAACAAGACCAAAGACTTTAATCTTTTCTCTCTCAAGTTATATTGTCACATGTGTTCCATATATATTTTTATAATCACTGTATAAGGAGAAGATCCAAACTGGATGATGTGATCCTCTGGACCTCAATAATGCTCCTAAGGGTTAGTTGCTAATGACATCATCAAGGGGAGGCCAGTCCCTTGAGAAACAACCTAGCAATAACTGATTAGGAGAGAGGACATCATCTTGGTTAACTTGACCAAGATTCACCTGGTTAACTGACCAAGAATGCTCCTGTAGGAACTGCTTGGTCCCAGACCAAGAATCTGCTTGGTCCCAAACTAGGAAGTCTCTATCTCAACCTGTAGGATCTGCTTGGACGTCGTGTCCAAGAAACAGTCTGGTCCCAGACCACAATACCCTAGAGACATATAGGGGCCCTAACCGTATGTTAGGGGCTTTGCCATGGCATCAACCTGCTTGGTCCTAGATTAAGAACCCTAGGAGACTACTGCGGGCCTTGGGGTACCTTCTAGGGTCTTACTCTGCCCTAATTAACTGACTAGGGTACCATCCTCTTTGAGAATGCGTCTCACAGTTGCACTATCTTTAACAGGGTGAAGTTAATCTCATCATCATGCCTTTCCTCCTTTGTTCAACCGGAAGTATCATGGATTGAAGAAACCAATGCTATATGACTAGCATATCTCCTAGGGCATACACATGTTCCTATGTCCTCCTAAGCCACTGGATTGACAATCTTCACATTTTCCCCAATCACGGAAGGAGAACCTTGTGCATTAAAAGATTTCACATCTACATGAGATATAATTAAAGTGTTAGCACCTAGATCGCAACTTGGTTCAAAGTTGTTCCTCCTTGCATGTGTCTCCTGAGAAATGAAAGGTCTTACTAGCCTTTCATTGGAATGCATGAGTGCCATTGGATCAACGAGTAACTTGTAAAGGCCACCCTCCCTCACCTCTCTAGCCAAAGTCCTTGGACTAGCTAGACTACAAGTGCATTGTTGTCCCTCAAAAACTACTCTGTATATCTGTAATGCAAGAAACTGAAATGAGTTTTTTCCTCAACCCTGGAACAAATAGAATATCATCCAGCTCAAGAACATCATTTGAAGGCATCTAAAATGAAGAAATGGAACCAACTCTCATAGGGTGAGTTGCATTACCACCAAGCTCCACAAACATATCTCCCTCTTGCTCCTGAATTTTGTTGAATAGGGACCTATTATATGTCGTGTCTCCTAACATTGTTGTCCACATACCAACCAACACTAGACACAATGTTAGAATATAAACAAGAAGCCATGGAAAAAATAGTCTTAAACCATAGTTATATAACTAGGTCAACTCGGACTCAAATCTGACTGAGTTGATCGAGTTCACCATCAACCAAGCTAACTCGACCTTCAAACCGGATCGGGTGAATGGTTCGGTTCCGAACCAGATAATTCGATTGATTCCCATCTTGAATTGACCAAGTTGATTTAAAAAAAAATCCACTCTATTCAGTTACTTAGTAGGATTTGGTAATACTAAATGTTAATAAGAAATTCTTAAAGTAAAAGGGTAGAAAATGAATATGTTTGAGAGTGGTTTCAATGTCATCAGATTTCATATGCAAAAAGTAGAATTTTAGATCCCATTCAGAATTCAACAAACTTAATAGTTTTCAAGATTTTAAGATTGCAAAGTTTCCATTGGATTCTATCATGTGTGAGGGTATGGGATTGACATATAATCAAGCACATAAACTCCTCTACCGAACCAGTCAACTCGACTGAGTCTCATCTTGATCTAGTCGAGTTGATTGTAAAAAATAATTTGCTTTGTTCAGTTACTCAGCAGTGTTTGGCAATACTAAATGTTATTATCAAATTATTAAAGTAAAAGGATAGAAAACTGTGTTACATGGGTACTCGTATCGGGGGGTTGGGTACACGAACTAGTACCGGGTACTTGGGTACTTCAATGGTACGTCCCCAGTCGTACCCAGCCATACCCAAATCCAATCTCACGTACCGGGTACTTCATGTATGAAAATAGGGTACTTGTGGATTTTGGTACGACGTACCACGTGTTTGGGTACGTGGTCGGTACAGCCGTTGGACAATTTTATCTTAGCTCGTTGTTCGGGATGAGTCAATTTGCAAAGTTTGAAGTTCAAAATTTTAAAAATTAACTTAATAAAACACTAAAACACATGTTATGTGGGCCCTTGCCCCTTACATAAACCAGCGCAACACTGCGTTTCTCATTGCTAGTGCACTGTGCTCACTACTCCAGCGACGACGTGATAGAGTACCTTAGCGATGCTAATGACATTGATCCTAAGGCTGCTGATGACATGGCTTGAGGAAGCCAAATCAACTATCTTGTTCATGTTCAATGTTTATTGTTTTGGACTTTCTTTTTCATGTCTAAAAGTGCCTTTAGGCAAATATTGGATGTAGTATGGCAATGAACTCATGGTGTCATGGACATATAATATTTTATGTTGTTAATTATGTTAATATAACTTCAGTCTTCCAGTTGATATCTACTATGAGTTTATGTCATAGGATTTATCAAATTTATTATTTTATGTTTCAAATTTTCAATGCGAATGTTCATATTAATCATTGAATTTAGAAATATCAAATATGCATGTATGATGTGAGTGTGAAATGTTTTATTTTTATAAATTTTAACACACACACACACACATACATACATACATATATATGTCTACAGTACCCCCGACGTACCCAAGTACCCTGTTTCAAAAAGTGTTGTCCCCATCCCCGTATCCGTACCTGTTCCCGTACCCACGTTTCCTGGCCACTTAGATAGAAAATGAGGATGTTTGAGAGTGGTTCCAACCTCATTGGGCTTCATATGCAAAAAGTAGTTTTCAAATCTCATTCAGAATTCAACAAACTTAATAGTTTTTATGATTTCAAAGTTTTTGCCAAATTCTATCATGTATAAAGGTATGGGATTGGCATTTAATCAAGCACATAAACCCTTGTATGTATCTTGATGTTGGTGGTGTTGATTGTTGAAGTCCTTTGTCATGACCTTAATAAAATGTACTCTTCACTCAAATAAAATTCACTTATTAAGCATGGAATTTTTTCTATCTTATTTTAACAATTGGATTAAGAAGTTTCATCAAAATTGTAGGGTGTTGAGTCGTTGACTAATGTCCTTGGAGGATCAACTTTGAGATTCAGAGTAGAGGCAAGGGCAAGAGCCCAGAAGAGGGACACATAGGGTGCTATTGATGAATAGGGTTCCAATATAGGCAATGATTCTCTTACATGTATGATTTATGATTTATGTTTCACAATCATTTTTTAAATGTCCTTGCTCATTTATTAATTTGAAATACACACACACACACACACATATATGTTGTGTTTCCTCATTTCCAAAATTTTGGGGGGTCACCTTGTTTCCCTGTTTCGTGCAACTTAGATTCAAACCCTAACCCTAAAGCCATAAGATGAACCTCAACCTCAGTGCTTCTAGGCATTCAACTAGTATTGCTATTGCAGATGTAGATGATCGTGAGAAGTCCGAGCTTGAGCCAGATGATGATGCCATTGCCTATGCCATTGCTAGTCATGAATCCCTGATTCTAGTTCTACTTCTAGTTCTAGCAGTGGTGATGAGTTTGATGATTGATCATGTTGATTAATGACATGCATGATGTATGATGTAGTGGCATCATAGCATGTTTTTTGGACTTTACAAGCCATTTAGGCCTAATTGATTATGTATTTTGTTCTAGATATGTATTGCACAGTACACTTTGTGCCATTTTGATATATTCACCCTTATATGTTATATACACAACAAACTTTGGATATTTGGTCTCTAATCCTTTCATATCATGGATTAGAATCTTTAAAATATTGTTTTTTCATTAAAATTTAAATATTTAATGTATTTTTGAGTAAATCGAGTCATTAAATTCAACTCGGCCGAGTCATTATTGATTCATTACCAATTTCGAGTTCGAGTTTGAGTTGACCCTTAATCGATTCTGAGTCCGATTTTGAGTTGACCTTCGATTGATCCCGAATTGAGTCTGAGTTTTAAAACATTGTTTCAAACTGAGAGGTCATCTCTACTCCTATGACAGTCCTAGCTGCAACCTGTTTCATGCCTTGCCCCTTCAAGGGAAATTGTCTTGCATAATGTCCTATCTAATGACATTGGAATCCCATGATTTTACTCTAAGTCCTTCATTTGTGCATTTGTCCCATCCTTCTTGAATCCTTTCTTTCTACCCTTCTTTATCTTCCCAATGAGACCAATAACATACACTTTTGCTTGCTGTTTCAGACAAGCCTACAATCTAATTTCCTCTTGCACAAGATCAACCCAAAATTTTGGGAAATCTGGTATATTCTCTCGAGCACAAATACCCTGAACAAAAGTTGCATAGGAAGGAGCAAGCACTTTAAGGGTTGTGGATGCTAGCTCATGATCCTCAACCTTAGTTCATGTTATCCATTGAATTCCACTTAAGTGGATTTCAGTGAGTCGCCAAAGACTTGAACAATCCAATTGTTCATCATTAGTGTTTCGAGGTCCATTGGGCCAATAAGTGGCCCTTTTTTATATTATTTTTACATGTTCATACCTTGCAGGGAATTGTAATAAATGCCTTAGCATGATGAACTTATGTAAAAGGTTTGGCTTTCCTAGGACTTAGTCATCAATACTTTACTTTAGGGCATTTTTTCCTTGAAAATTATATGTCGTTTTTTAATTACTTATAATTTTCGAGGTTTTTAGAGTAAGTGTTTAGGTGGATAGGCCTTAGGAGGTTATTAAAACTTAGGTTTCAAAGTTTATTACTATGCTAGTCATTATTTTTAAGTTATATGAACATGTACTAAGTCCCCCTTAGGTGATTTTAATGTTTTGGTAATGTTTAATTTTTCTGTAAAAAGCAGGCATGTTTTAAAATATTCACTAAGTCAAAAAAGTGGAGTTAGGAATGAGTTTTTTCCACGGGGGTGCTCATTTTCTAACCCAGAGCACCCACTTCTGCCTGTAGATCCACTTCAAAATTAAAATTAGTGATTATTTATCACTTAATTTTAATTTTTCTCGAAAAGGTGAATAAAAAAGGCCAAAAAATAGAAACTAGTTGGTGAAGTAAAGCGACCGCCTTTCTAAAAGAATTGAAAAGCAAATCTCGATGACTCCTTTCAAATCTAAGAAAGATTGAGTTCATCTCAAAGAGGGGCGCATCTCTCTAAAGGAGGCTGATTTTTGAGTTGACATCTATCATAAAGAACGCTGATTTTTAAGAGGTGGCATTTTTGCTTTTGGAATATCTCCATTCTAGTTCCACAAATCGTTTCAAAGCAATTCGTTTTTTCTCTACCATTTGGCTAGTTTATCTCTTTAGCTAGTGCGCCCTCTTGGGCTCTAGTTTTCTATTTAAGCAAGGCACCTTGACTTCATTTGAAGAAAGCATAGAACCTTTGCTCTTGTAACTCATTTGATTATCTTTGGAAATAATATTGATAGGCTTTGGAGGCCATATGTCGTGCAGTTGTCCCATTTGATGTGTTTGTTGTTGATGTTTTAAGGTAATATCTGGATAATCATTTCTCATTTGTAGTAGCTGTAGATTGATCTTGCTTTGAAGGCCTTTGTGCCCATAGAGTAAGCATTCATAGCGTTGATTTGCTGATTTTTTTTTTATTAGTTAGAGATCTCGAAGCGATAGGTGTATTCAGTTGTACTAATGCCCTTCTAATCTCTTTTAATTACACATTCTAGATTTGATCTCTCTTTGCAAGTGTTTGTGACAGTGCAGGATAGGAAACTGAAGGAGGAAGTTGAGCTTAGTTGTGTTCTCATCCACCTTCAGTATTGGTCTTGTCTTGGTTTAATATTTTTTGAGTTACAAGCATTTTGGTCCTCCAATCTTTCAAGCTGAGGCTTGGTTCTTGCTTCTTCTACCTTCTAAAATATCAAAGTTTTCTTGGCTACTTTATTTTTCAACAAGTAGATCATTATTAAAGTTAATTATAGGTCTCTTGCATATTGTTTGTTAGATCAAAAGAGCATTTAAATTTATATTTCAAGTTTTGATCTAGCATTAAGTCTTGGTACTTGTGCTTTATAAATATTTTCGATCTTTAGGATGTACTAAGTAGGTATATATTTTATGTAATATTTGACTAATCCACTAACGATTTTGGTTATTTAGCTTGCTAATTTTGCATATTTGAAGAAAAAAGAGAAAGAAACTTTGACCAAATTTTGAAGATCTTAGCCACTCAGAGCCCAAAGATCCCCTCTTTCTTTTAAGTCTATTTCGATCTATTTGTAAGCCTCATTGATCCAAATCTATATGCATCAAAGGATTTCTTAAATTTGAAAGGACTTCGTAATAATTGAAATAAGAGAGTAAGTGGGCTACACAACACCCCCACCCCATTCCCCCTAGGGGTGTTTGCAGTTTTCCATTTTCATGGTGTGAATTTTTCTAACACTTTGTTTTGTTTCCTTAAGACAATCACTCATTCCGTCTTAATAGGCTGTATACTTTTCTATAAGTAGTTTTAGTTTAAAGTTGCTTTCAATATATCTTTTTTGTAAAGAAGAGTAACCCACTACGATTTCCCTAAGTACCAAAAGGGAAAAGAGATTTGTAGTGTAGTAATTAGCAAACATTTCTTTCACTGCTTTCTTTGCAATTTAAATTGGAACAAATAAATTTGTTTAAGTTCGCGTATGCTCTTTCCCTTTGTAGGCTTGCCTGATTGTTGGGAAAGCAGAAACGAATCTGTAACACTCTTTAATATTAACATTTAACTAAGCAACTCACCCTGATAAAATCAACCACCCTCAAACTTAACAAAATTCGACGTTTCAATCTCATTTTCTGTGGGCAAATTCTTCAGAGGAAGCAGGATTAACTAGATAGTGATTGCAGGGCCCCGTCAAGCTACACCCTTGTTTAGTGTAGTGTTGGACACACCCCCGCGACTGCGATCTAACCCACATTTTCTCATGTGGAACCACATAGGGTGAATCTAGACATATTCCTTATACCTTTGGGTATATCGGGAATCCCCTTCCCCCATTAATCAACTCATCCTTTAATAATCCCTAAACTGACCAAGAACACAATCGCAAAATTGTTAAAGATATGCAGCTGCGAGAGCCATTCTTTGAGAGGATGGCACCCTAGTCAGTTAACTAGGGTTCCTAGTCAGTTAACGAGGCAGTGTAAATTCCTAGGGTCCCCAACATTTTACTGGGATTCTTGGTCTTGGATCAAGCAAGTTGATGCAATGGAAAAGTCCTAGCATGTGGCTAGGGCCTCTATCTGTCTCTAGGGCATTTTGGTTAGGGACTAGACAGTTTCTTGGTTATGAGGACCAAGTAGATCTTGCAGGAAGAGACAAAGACATCCTAGTCTGGGACTAGGCAAATTCTTGGTTAGGGATCAAGCAGGTCCTACAAGTGTATTCCTCGTCAGTTAACCAAGATGATGATGTGTGATGTCCTCCTCTCCTAGGTCTTTGAGATGGTTGAGCTAGGTTGTTTTATCAAGGGATTGACCACCTCACAATCCCCTTGATGGAGTCACTAGCATTGACCTTAGGAGCAGCCAAGAGGACCAGAGGATATCGATGATAAACTTCCAGTTATTGTGTGTAACACTTGTGGACCACATACATTAAGAGAGAGAGATAAAAGCTTGTCTTCCCACCTTTTCTCATTGTTAAAAGGGTTGTCTTCCCACCTTGTTGAAGGGATGTTTTCCCACTTTGACTTGTGGTTAGCCTTACATTGGTTTGGTCTTGTGTTAACCCCTCCATTGTTGGTCCTATGTGCTAGCGCCCCCCTTTGAGTGTGGTAACTTGGTCTTGTTCTTGGTACCTTCTCCTAAGACATCTAAACTTTGAATTATATTTTATATGTAGGAACCTTACTAAAAGGTTGGACGTCTTGACCTTGTTTGAGTTACCCTAACGTCAATGAAAGCTTAAAAGAACCTTCTAGGAGGTAATTGAGAGATTATAAATTCAAGTCTAAACCTTTCATTGTAATGCATATTCAAGAGAAAACTCAGCTCTGGTTTAGTGTGTGACTGATCTAGGGTTTCAACAACATTGTTTGGGTGACGTCCAGGGTTCTCTTGCCGCTAGCCTCATTGTGACTGTTTAGTGTGCTTCTACCCTCCTTGTGACAACTGCTGCCTATTGAAGGCTGTTTGAGCCTGCTGTCCTTTGTTTTGGGGTTACAGTCCATTGCTAAGACTTATGTGAAGGTTGATCTCCACTATGAGGGCTGTTTGAGAGTACTATTCTCTGTTGGGCATTTGTTGACTGTCCTAATTAATGTTCTGGAGCTGATCTTGATTGATGTACCTTCTACTGTACTTGTCCAACCTTATCCTACAACACTTTATCTCTCTCGCTCCCTCTCAGGTATGTCCATGCCCTCAGGTAAGGACCAGACTTGTTCTATTTTATTGACTTGCCTTTGAGAGGCAAGGTCTAATTTGAAAGTCAAATCTGAGTATGAGGAAGGTCCTCACCATTAGATAATTTATCAGATCTATTTTGTCTTGATAGTTAGATTTCATTTACTGCTGTCCTTTTGTCTATGATTTTACTTTAGTAGTATTGTTTTAATGTTTATGATTTTTCAGTAGTACTTTTACAGTGTATTTTTGCTATTGTAAATCATTGTTTCAAATCCTAACTTTAACACAGTGATCCTTAGTGAGTGTTAAAATTGAAAGAGATGAAATTTATTTGTTAAAGTTTAATTTTTGTTTAAAACCATAACTATCCTGAAAATTCAACAAAAATCTTTACTTTTACAACAACATTTACTTTGACTCCATGACACTGGTCTTTAATATCTACTATTTGCTCTATCAATTAAGCTATCTTTTAAATGTCGTGATTATTTTTTTCATGTATGCTGTCTAAGTTAATTTCATTCTACAATTGTCTTGATCAGTAATTTAATTCCAAAGCTCTTGAATAATAACTTTCATCCAAAATAACTAAGAACTTAAAGCCTTAGTTATGTTAATAGAGTCTACCCCCCTTGGCTTCGTTAGGAGTTAGCCTAAACGGAGGAGTCAAGACCAAGTGACAGTACTTGACTCGAGACTTGCCCCTAAGGACGCACTGAGGAGCCCCAGGTGCATAAGAGGCAACAACAGTTCCAATGGTGGCCAATTGATCCTTAAAGTCACTGATCATGGTTAAAATGCTCACCATAGTATCTGTCTTGCTCATACAAACTGCAATTTTATTATCAATAAAACAATAATGTGTGAGATGAAGTAATCCTTCGTGGAGTCAAGAATGATTTTCTTCACTTTGGCTTCCTCCTTTAGATGATCGACCAAATGGCATAGATTGGTAGGTTTTGGAATGTCCTTTTCAACATGCTCCCAAAGATTGGTCTCTTCCAAAAGAATCTGAAGCTTGAGCTTCTTCCATGGGAAAAAGTTAGAATCCCCCCCCAACTTGTCACACTCTTTGAGAGTGAGAGTCACCTTACACATCTTGTACAAATCTCAAGTGCACATAATCATTAGTAAAGGAAGTGGATAAAACCCTTTCTAGGGTATAGATGCTTTTCCCAATCAATCTGGGGTTTCACATCCAATGACCTCGACTAGGTCAAGTACTTGTCCCAAAGAAACTCCAGCGGAAATACAAACTCCCTTTTACTCGAGAGTGATCTCAGCGAAAACAAGCTTAGATGCCATGTTGAAATTTCATGCACTCTTGCAATTCATGCAAAACTAAAATTTCTCCTTCTTCCTAGAAGGTTTTTTGAATCTTAGCCCTAGAAGAATTCAGCCTTTATGACTGCTGTAATTTAAAGTGTAAAACTACGGCTTAAAGATCACAATAATTCACTTCTAACAACCCCAAACTATACAACAATTCAAGGAGAAAAAATACCAAACCAAGACAAGTTTTCAGCCCTTCTAGGGCAACTTATCAACCAACTACCAGATCTGGAATTGTTCTTTAACAGCAGTAAATGCACCCCCCTCCCCCTTATTTTCTTCCACCCTGGGGTTTTCTCTGAAAACACTAATCTCCAATTTCTCAAGGGAAAACCCTAACCTTAGAACTCCAAGATGCTCGAAGATGCACAATAAGACCAAGAAACCCTAGTGCCTCAAGAGAGATAGAGAAACAAGTACAATTGAAGATCTAAGAGAAAGAGAGAAAACAAGATCATCACCAACATGTTTTCCATAAGAGCAAACCCTAATCACAAGAGCGAACTCCAACCAAGATGTCCTCATTCCCTTCCATTAGCGTCTCCTAGGGTTCACGAGGAAACCCTAGCGAATCTCTCTTAGAAGACATGTACAAAGAGCTTAGAGAAGGGTACAAAAGGCGACGTGATGATTTTTTTGTAAGAGGAATCTTATAAGTAACCTAGCTGAGATGTCCACACAAGAGCACAAGTGTCATGCTCCAATGGCGATGCCGTGCTCAATAATGTCTCTAAGATAATGTAGCTATGCAAGGAAAATCCACACCACTCTATCATGAGCCTCCGTAGATTCCATCTATCCTCCAAAGCAAAATACTCCATTGGGTTAGCTATCCCTTGTAAGAACACTGTCAAAGCCCCCAGGTGTCCCTGAGCCATCTTTAATCCTCCAAATAGGAAACCAAACTGCCACATGCCAACTAGGGCTTGAAGACATGTATGGTGCAATCCTCTCCACATCCCTTGTTTGCACTGAATTCTGGCTGGTGTGCTGTTTCATCATTATTTTTGTGTCCTGGGTTGAGCTTCCTATATCAATTCTTGTTAGATTTCTCTCTAGTACAATTTCCAAATTTAAGGATATCTTATTTGTGACCTAAGCACATCAGCAAAAGCTGGTAGCACTCAGAAATGAGCTTTGCTTTTCATCTTTAACGAGGCAAAATTTTCTTGGACAGAATTTGGCGAAAGAAATTATAAGATCTCGACAAGCTGTTCAGCGCCTTTATGAGAACAGGGCACAGCTGAATTCAATATCTATGCACCTTGGAGAAAGTGTTGGTAATTTTATTTATTTTCCATTCTTTCGCAGATCATCTTGCATGCGATTTAATGTCTGTTCTGTCATTGAATATCCAGTTGTTGATTGCTACCTTCTTCTGATAATAGCAATTGATGAGTACATAGCAATCAATTGCAAGCTAAATATGATTTGTAAACATTATATTAACTAATTTGGGGTTGCTGTTTTTTGTTTTCCTTTTTACTGTTGTCATATACTAGGTTAGCACTAGTAGGGTACATATATGGATTGTCCCACAAACAAGGGGGTTCATATATCAAATTTGACATTTGGCTAGGATACGACCTTGAATGAGATTATTGTTATTTATTATTATTATATATATTAATAATTATACATGTCAATTTAGAAGGTTTGAATAGGATACAACCTGATACATCATATATTGAAATATATGTAAAGGAAAATCTATGCAAAACAAATGCCGTGGAGAGTAGAAAATACCATTATGATTTTGGAAGTATTATTCAATAGTTTGGGTTTCCGTTAATATTAAGATGCCATATGTAAACCATACATACAAATGAGTCTCTTCAGTCTTATAAATGATCAATCACTATGCAAATTAATATATTATCAAACAGATATACACCTATAGAACAGCATAATTTGACAGCAGTTTATTAACTATTTTTACTAATTAGAAAATTCTTCACTGGATCAGCTCACTGGCCAGGAAAGTGTACTAAAAATCCAGCAAAGGTTGAAAACTCTGCTTAAGAAGAAATTCCTCTATGAAAAAGATGGTCTCAATGTTGATAATCTTTTTCTCTAGTCGTGGAAAACATCTTCAAAATGTCTGAAAATTGGCCTCTCTGCCAGTGAAAATCATTACTGTTTATGGCTGTGCTAAAAAATAATGAAAGAATGAAGTGGAAAAGGTACTTTTGGCTTATGGTATGCAGGGTCTCTCTCTTCATTTTAGCTAGTCTGCATTTTTTTGCGGGGTGTAAATAGATTCGATATATATTCAGAATTTAACCTGTACAGACTGCAGTAAAGGTCAGTTAGTTGTTGCCACATATTAGGTCAATGGGACAAGAAAAATAGAACCAGATAACTTTGGAATATGGGAGTGTCACATTCACTTATAAATGCTAAAATACGAAAATATAAAATTGAAAGTGCACTAAGAGAAAGAGATACATGATAAAAGGTTGAACTAAAAATGTAAACCCTACTGAACATCAGAGATAGGGATAGAGGAAGACTGTAGAAGTAAAAGAAGGGGGAGTACAAACATCCTTGTGATCATCATGATCTATCACAATGAAGGAGCCAATGCAAAGCTTGAGAATGCCCTCTGGGGATGCCCAGTGCTGAGAGGCCCTGGCTTGCTTAATATCTGGAAGGATCCTGGGAGCAACTTGTTGTAACTCTCCCGGGAGCAACTTGTTAAAACTCTCCTTGTGGAAAATTTGAAAATATCAGCTTCAGAAATTTAAATCCTTGGTTTCCCTCTCTTTTTCTTGATGGCAATAACATTTATAGGGAAATCCATCAATTAGTCCATCGAGTATGTGTACTGCTATTTCAGAATCCTTTACTTGCTACTGTTTTAGATCTATCAATGTATTTCAGTAAACCTTATCTTAGTACTTATCTTATTTTAGTCACATTCACAAGGTTCAAGTACTATCTTAGTCACAACCAAATATTATAGTCATTTGATGCGTCTCCTTAGAAGTATGACAAAAAAATGCTATGAAGACATGAACAATCTCTACTTTTAAAGTTTTATACTATTTCAACTATTTATACGTGAGGGTCCCTTCACCTGGTCAACTCGATGATTAGGCAAGCATCCTTAGTTTGCTTATTTTAATCAAAGGAAGTACAACTCATCATGATAAATAGCTATACAGAACTTATGCTAAATATAGGGCCTGTGAAATGAACACCCAAATAGACATATTTTGTAGTGATCTCTACTTCACCCCCTCTAAAAAAAATGGGAGTCTGATTAGAAGCATTGAAGATCATAACTTTAGTCTTGTTAAGGTTCACCATTATAAGTCAATGTTTGGTATTGAAGATCATAACCTTAGTTTTGTTAATGTTCACCACTATCTGTCTATTTTTGCAAAAGCTAAAGACAAAATTCAGCTGCCTTTGACGGCTTTGAGAAGAGATTTGGTTCTTTGCGTGGGAATTGGGCCCTTAATATTTTGGTGAAGGCAATGTTTCTCTAACCACTAAACTTAGAAATTTATGCAGTGATCTGTGCTATATTAGATGTATTCAGAGACATGGAAACACTTTTTCTTTTTAAATAAATCGCTTCCTTTGAACATTGCTATACAAATATGGACAAGGAAAATTATACAAAATCAATGGGCTGCACTAAACAACTGCCATGAGCAAAAAGCTTAAAACAATCGTCCCATATCTGTCTCTCCCTCTCTGATTTGTGTGTCTTTTCCTAGAATTAAACAACTTTCCCTTTGAAAGGATAGGCGTTAATATATGCAAGTTTTTAAAGAACAATGTGAAGGGCCAAACCATGTTTGAATAGGGGAAGTTGGAAAAGTGTTGGGATATATATAGAGGACACCATTAAGAAAACCTCCTTCATGGAAAGTAGGTTTATAAAAGAGAAAAGTAAGGATTTTTAATATCAATAAGTCCAAATGATGACTAAATATAAATGAACTTGCTAAAAAATTTAGGAGGTAATGTTTTTATTACATATGTCACAAACAACCAGATAATGGATGGGGGTATGGTCTAATTAGATACTAACGATAAGGAGTTGAACTTAAAGAGATGCACACATGTTTAAAGCAAGAATCAACATTTGAATTGCCTTTGTAATATGAAGTGAGGTTTTGTTGGAAGGAGGGCAACACTACAATGGTAGAATATAATTTATGCACCACACAATTTATGAGAAAGAGAGAGAGAGAGAGATGATCGCATATTATTCTATATGAAAATGAGATACATAGTTTAGTTTGTAAGTCGCATGAGAGAGACAAACCATGATGACAATAGAGAGAGAGATGATCGCATATTATTCTATATGAAAATGAGATACATAGTTTAGTTTATAAGTCGCATGAGAGAGACAAACCATGATGACAATAGTGTTAATTTTCTTAACTTAGCACCTGGCAATTTACTTCCTAGTAAATTCTTGCTGTAATAAACACATTAAGCAAATGTACTAAATAAGATACATCGCTGATTTTTAACGATTTAAGTAAATTAATTAGCGGAAGCACAACAAGGAAACCATACATTTGCACATGTAATTTCTGGGTAAATACCCCTGGAAAATCCCCCAGGGGAAAACTACTACTGTGATGATTTTATTAATATAAAATTTGGGCTTCCATCCTAGGATAATGGCCCACCCAAGGAATAATACAAAACAACAAAATAGCCTGGCCTATCAAACCTGGCTGATACTCCTTTGCTGCCCCTTGCTCCTTTCCTTGGACCCTGCCCCTGCACACTTGGATGAAAGTCCTTCTCCACCCAATGCAATGAGATCCAGTGAAGCATGACTCGGCCAAGACTCGCGGGTACTTGCGAGTCTGCCCGAGTCAGACCAGAAAACGAGTAACCGGCTTATACTCGTGGACAGACTCGCCAACTCAACAAAACTCGGCAAACTCGGCACAATGGACACTTACTCGGTCAAACTCGCCCAAGACTCGGGCACTTACTCGCCAAATCAAATTCGTTTGGGTTTTATTTGTCCAAACTCACGCGGCTGATGAGACGGGATCGGTTGTGGCTTTATCCGTCACAGTCAGAGGGTTTCCCTCTGTGCAACCTGTCAAACCTTGGTCGTCGGTTCCACTCCGGCTGTTGTGCAGCTTGCTATTGGTGGCCATGATGTGCGAGTTCATGATGTGCGAGTTGCTATCGGGATGAGTCGTGGCTTTATTCTCTGTGCAACCTGTCAAACCCTGGTCGTCGTTTCCACTTCGGCGGTTGTGCGGCTTGCTATCGTCGTTTCCAATACTAGATTTTAGGAAGCTCAGGAATTATTATATATTTGCACATTGTCAATCAATTGTACTTTTTCAACAATAAACATGGAGCAGTTTTTCACAATACCAGATTTTAGGAAAGCTCAGGAATTATTATATATTTGCACATTGTCAATCAATTGTACTTTTTCAACAATAAACATGGAGCAGTTTTTCACAATACCAGATTTTAGGAAAGCTCAGGAATTATTATATATTTGCATATTGTCAATCTATTTCAACGATAAACATGGAGTAGCTTTGAATAATATATATATTTTTATAGCATAAACACTGTAATTTTGAATATATATATATATATATATATATATTTTAAAAATCAAATTATACATGGTTTTTTAAATTCAAAATAATTTTAAAGAAGAAGTAGATTAACTATACCTTATGTTAATGTATACTTATTATCATAAATATTAAGATTTTTGATAAAAAAAAATCTGTATTTATAAATACTGGATAATATATCATTAATAATTTAATTTAACCATATA
>LPNX011217725.1:49656-102581 GCA_001517045.1 Pseudotsuga menziesii | reverse complement strand
ATGTTTACTCATATTAATATATAATAACTCATATTAATATATAATATGTATGATAATACTATATAGTATATACATAATTTAAGATTATATATATATATATGAAAATGGATTACAAAAATTAAAATAATAGAATGGATTACAAAAATTAAAATATTATTGAAATATAATATGTATTAGATGTGATACATTTATATGTAAATCAATTATAATTTATCAAAATTTATTATATTTTAGGTTTTTTTTATTTGCCGAGTCTTTCCCGAGTCGACGAGTCATATGCCAGCCGAGTCTTTGCCGAGTCCGAGTCGTGCAACATTGATGAGATTTCACTATCTCATTCTATGTATCTTGTGTGTCTTCTCCTCTCCCCTTGGCTGCCTTTTATAATCTTGAGTTTACCCTAAATCCAAAACCCTACTTCTCCAAAGTGATCAATGGTTGAGATTGGATCCCATCTTCACTTTATGATCTGATGACTAAGATTTAACTTAACTCACTAATGCCAATTACTTAGGCATTTGACTTAAATTAAACTCCATTAACTATAAAAGTACATTCACTTTATTAAAGTGAATCTCCTAACTCTTGAGAGGTATTAATGACGCCTTCCACATGTTAGACACCCAATGTGGAATTACCTGTCTTATGCTACAAACATTAACAAATAGTTCATAAGTCTCATGAGAGAGACAAACAATGACGACAACCAACATTACATAATGAGATAACTCATGACTAAATCACTATATTAACCTCCAAGTTGTCTCATTTATTACTAACTCAAAAGTACTAAGCCATATACACCAAAGAACATTATAAATATGACCTATTAGATTAAATACATTCCCTGGCCGAACCTCTTTTGTTTATTTCTAAAGTTTCTAAACTTATCTAGAGCGAGTGGCTTAGTAAAATTATTTTCAGTCTACTCGTGAGTTGCATAATATTACAGTTCTATCTCATCTCTCTCTAAAAGCTGTCAATTATAATGGCAATGAACCTCCACATGCTTTGTTGGTTCACGGCACTGGATTTGTTGCCAACATCAACACACTTTGACTGCCACAATGAAGTACAGTTGTGTTGGATTGTTCTATTGCATATCAACAATTCTGTTTCTCAACTATACTGCCTCACAAGTTGTACATAGTATACATACTGCAACTGCTGCTCTATATTCTAATCAAGAAAAAGAGAATGCCATAGTTTACTGTTTTTTCCTTAGTCAAGAAACTGCACCTGTACAAAGATTGAAAATATAACAGTAGTAGATTTCTTGCCAATGTGCCATCAACTGATCCTGTCCAAGACTGGAAATCCTCTACTCTGATATTTCAAAACCCTGTTTGTTGCACTCCATTGTTCATTCTTTGGAACTGCCATAAAGCTGGTAATTGCACCGAGAGGCACTCTACAGCCCAGTATGGGGCAGATCTTGTAACGTTATGTAACGTTACGTAACGTTACATAGATGTCGGCTATAAAAAACCAAAACTTTTAATTATCTTCCAAAATAAATGTTGGCCACAAAACAACCTAACATGGGAGAGATGTTGTAATGCTCGTACCTAACAAAAAAAAAATAAAAAAATAAAAAATTTAATTATTGGCCATAAAAAATGTCGGTGAGAAAAACAACACAATATAGGGGAGATGTTGTAATGTTTCTTCTTAACAAAATAATAAAAAATAAAAAAATGAACTATCGGCAAAGAAAATGTTGGTAGTGCACATGGTTTTAAAACCATGTGCAAGGCCTCCTAAAAAACCCATGGTTTTATTGTACATGGTTTAGGAGGTAGTTGCAAATGGTTTTAATACCATGTGCAAGGCCTCCTAAACAACCCATGATTTTAGGAGGACCTTGCACATAGTTTTAAAACTATGTATGGGGGAGATGTTCTAATGTTCTTTCCTAACAAAATAAAAAATAATAAAAAAGTATTATATGCAGCCATAAATAGTATTAAATATTAATAATAAAAATATTATTTGTGGACCTTAAATAAAAAGATGTGCCATTTGGTCCGAATCACATTTAAGCTGATAGTTGAGTGCAATACTTAAGAGGAGGTCTGCACCTCCAAAGATTTGATCCCTCTCGGTGCTTGATAGAGCCTAGGATTTGGATCTATGCTGGTGTATTCAACTCTTAAATCTGGCCTTCTCTGTAAGATGAATCAAACTGTACACTAATTGTCTGTACTTCCATTCATTAGCCAGTTTTGCGTCAATGTTGGGTGACAATTTATTCCCAACTTTGATATGTGTAGATGCTGCTTTGCATTCTTCCATATGAAATATCTCTAACAGACTTTTAACATACTTAGTTTGGGAGGCAAACACACAATTGCAAGTTTGTCAAAACTCCACACCTAGGCAATAATGCAAGAGGATTGAATCAATTCTGTCAAAACATGTATGCAAATCAGTGTTACTGCTTGAATTGTTTTGACACCACTATGTGATAATTATTTTGTCCACATACATCACTTAAATCATTCATCCCCTGTACTTTTGAGTTTTGACATATAGATTTGGATAAAAAAGGCTTCTTTTGAATCCAGGTCTGGTAAAATGTTTGTCAATTTTGATATGCCATGCCCTTTGACACTGCTTCAATTTGTAAAGAATTTCATTGACTTGCACACTAGATGCCCTTTACTTGTGACCTAGAACCTCTTTGACTGATATATATGTACTTCCTCCTCCAAATCTCTACTGAGGAAGGCACTCTTTTTGCCTCTCTGATGCAATTTATCGCTAAACTGAGCAACCATGGCTAGATATAACCTAGTCCTAAGAATTTTTGCTGTAGGGGTGAAAATCTCCTCCCAGTCCACCCCTTTTTGCTGTGCAAATCTCTTTGCAACCAACCTCACCTTGTACTCGTCTGATTGACTTTTAACTTTGTATTTATCTTTAAACCCCATTTGTAACAAATGTTTTTTTTTAAAAATTTGGAGGCAACTCTACTGACTTCCTAGTGGTGTTCTTTATAAGTGCATCATATTTAGCCTTAGGGGCTTTCTCCTTTTCATCTCTCCCTTTTGCTTCATCCTAATTGTGGGGTTCACATGAATTTGAAATTGTAGATACTGAAGCAAAATTAAAATGCCGAGTCTGCACACCTTTTTCTCTCCACGCTGAGGAAGCTCATCTAGTTCCACATCATTGAAAGTGGCGTAGCACCATTTTGCCTTATGCTTTGCTGTTCTATCCTAGAAACCAGCCATATTTCTTACCACTTTTCCAGCAAATTCACACCAACTTTTAATGTCAGACCATTCATTTGCTCCTTGCACACCAACTCCTGGTGTCAGACCATTAGAGTGTGATTGTTCCCCTTGCAACTTGGTTGATTTTTCTGCCTGAAGGCACCGATAATCATTGGATTTTAGATCTGACTCAGTCTGAAGTAAACATGATTTTCCATCCACCATGACCTTCTTACCATTGTTACCTTGTTAGTTGCAACATCCAACAACTTGTAAGCCTCTCACTAATCACTACGTCTAACAAACAAGTTTTTGCATTTTGGATTTAATTTACTCTCTTTTCATCTAATAGTGCAAACCAAAATCTCTCAAGTGACTTGTGGTTTCTTACCCGATCAAGTCTCTTTAGGGGCAATATCTTGCACTACACTCCTATTTAACAAGTAAATGATAGTATGTACTGCTTCAACTGAATGTTTGTTTGCCCTTCCTTGGAGCATGCTGTTGGCCATCTCCACCATTGTGTTATATCTTCATTCAGCCACCCCATTATGTTGAGGTGTACAAGGAGTAGTAATAGCATCGTATCTCTTCTTTCTTGCCAAAAGTATTAAATCCATTTGAAGAAAAAAATGTTCTTATTTTTTATTGGACTACTTTTATTCTCCTATCGCTGGATAGTTTGTATCGAGTCAAAATGTGGTGGCGAGCCCCAATTCACTAAAAGTACAAATTTTGGTGAGAACTTGACAATCCATAAGAGCATTAGAAATTCATTATTTGGGCTTATTTAGGTTTTATCCATGTCCATTGCAATAAAAGTTTACTAATATAGTGTCTAGTGAACTGTCTTAGAAATAGCAAACAATGACAACACATAGATTGCATTTCAAACAAAGATTAATGCCTATGGTATGCACTAGCTACATATTCCAGTTAGATAGTAGAACTTAAGTGTTTTATTGTGTCCTTTGATGTACTAGAGCTTGTCAAGCTAGAGGGACCAAACGTTTAGTAGGGAAATTGATGAATGTAGATGCTATCACATTTCATGTAGCTGCCCCAAATGAGTATGCTATCCAGGACTGTAGAGGGGCTGGGAGACCAAAGTTATGATCGAAGAGGGTCCCGATCACTGGAAGTGGATCGGTTGTCACGCTGATCAGGACGCTCTTCACTTTAAGCCAATCCAAACTAGATGGCTAAGGGGGAGACCATTTTCTCTTCTCGTGGAAAGACACCAACAACCAAGACACCCTAAAAGTTATGCAACTAGTAAAGGGGGATGCCTTGGTGAGGAAACCCTACATCACAAAAGGATGCTACTGGGTGAGACTCGAAAGTAAGAGATTATGATTCCTTTGTAGCTATAAATTAATCAAGAGATCTAGGATAAATTAAGTGCTAGGTGTTATTGAGTAAATGTCTACCTTTGGGGGTTTAACTTAGTGAAATAAAATGGGCGGAGGTCGGATTTAAATCAGCAACTATGGCTCTCCTAACACTTGAAAAATATTGTTTTGATGAAAGATAAACAAAATAACATACGGCCACAAGGGAGATCAAGTCATAAAACAAGAACCCATGTCACTGAGCCAAGGGAGCACACTCACAAAAGATCAGTGCCTAGTATAATATGGTAAATAGAGTCGAAAAACAATAACATTAAGCTTCTAGGGGTTTTAGACTATGGCTGAAAATACCCAAATGCCGGATTCTTAAGATTCTAGATGAATAACTTATCGAATTTTTAGAGGGTTGTAAACCAGTCAAATTATTTAAGCTGACCAGTGGAATGGAAATGAAAACAAAAGAAATGATAGAAGAACTTGCTTCTTGAGAAAATGCCTAGAAAATGACAATTTGTTCCCGCGGAGATCAACTGAGAAGAAGGTGGTGGAGCTCTAGCTTTGTTTCAATTCTCCCAAGTGAACCAGTGCGCCCTCTTCCTACTAAACTAGCAACACTAAATCAATCTGATTTGTTTAAGAGAAAAACACCATTACATACAGGGCATGTTAGTTTTTGTACCTAGGCAGATGTTCCCTAGGTGACTTTATTTTGCCTAAGTCACTTTAAGAGGGAAAAAGGTGACCCTCACATTAAATGTCACTTAATGAGACTTTATAAACATAAAGTCACTTTTTGATAAATTTAAGTGGGTGAGTAATTTTATTTATGTGAATTAAATAAAAGGGATTTTTACTCTCACTGAATCTCATCCATTGGATTGGATCTTTTTCCACCGTTGGATTAAGATGCCCACTTAGGTCAAACAAAAAGCACGAGGGAGGCAAACGGACTTTCACTTTTCACTTTTCAGGAGAAGAGAGAAGCGCTAAGAGAGAAGGAGGACGAGGAGGGTTTGTTTATTTTTTTCCAGAGAAAATACATGCACAGAAATCGAGAGGAGTACAGGAGCATTAACTCAGGCACAGAAATCGAGAGGAGAGTACGACCCCATTAATGCTGTACGACTGCATTTAATGTGCACAGAAATCGAGGGTACGGCCCTGCATTAAATGCTGTACGATTTTTGCACAGAAATCGAGGTCAGTTTGAAGTGTACGACCTGCATTTATTACTGTACGGTTGGCTCAGAAATCGAGGTGCTGTTCATGCACAGAAATCGAGACAGTCTGCTGCTGTTCAAAATCTGGGTTGAGATAAGTTGGAATTTTTGACTGTAAATTTAATGTCTGATTTTTGCTAAAGAAAATAATAAAATCTCTCTCCTCTCTTTGACTGGTTTTCCCCGTGGGGGTTTTTCCAGGGCTTATTTGGCCAAAAATCTCTGAGTTAAAAATTTATGGTGTGACTGTCCATATGTATTTGTTTTCAGCCTGTTAATATTTTTACTGTGTGTTTAAAATTGTTCAGCAAATTTTTAAGTAGCTTTCAGCCTATGCAAAACCGGCTGAAGTGAAAACCACAAAATGTTCATTTAAACCAGCAAGCAGTAAAACTCAGTTTTCTACATGGTATCAGAGCAAAGGGGGTAGAAAACAGTGATTTTTGCAGACATACAGTAATTTCCAGAACTCAGAAATTTTGTTATTTTACTTCTGTCAGTGAGCAGCATTTTGTTTGGTTGGTGAAGAGATGGCTATAGGACTTGGATTGGAGGATAGGTTGGATGGGACAGGGAATTTTGTGCCGTGGAAGGCTAGAATTTTGCTGTTACTTGAAGAGCATGAGCTATGGCCGGATGTAGTTAGGAACACTACAGCAAATCCGATTACCATTCCTGCATCTGCTGATGCAGCTGCCCTTTCAGCCTTCAACAAGCTAGACTGTAAAGCTAGAAGAATTATTCTTGATGCGGTTAAAGACCACATTATCCCTCACATTTCAGGTAAGGATAGGGCACATGAGATGTGGACAGCCTTAACCAGCCTGTATGAGAGTTCTAATGAGAACAGGAAAATGGTTCTCAGAGAAAAACTCAAGAGTATCAGGATGAATGGAGGTGAGGGAGTCACAGTTCGGGATGAACTTGTAGCAGTTCGGGATGAACTTGTAGCAGTTGGGGAGAAGGTTGCCCCTTCAGAGCTTGTCCGCACTGCAGTGAATGGGGCTTCAAAGTCTTGGGGTGCCTTTGTGCAAGCTAAAGTGGGCAGAGAGAACCTACCTGACTGGGAGAGGCTTTGGGATGACTTTGTGCAGGAGGAGACCAGGAGAGGTCTTGTACAGGGTAGTACTTCTCAGAGAGGGGCTGATGTTGAGGATGTGGCTTTGGCAGCCAAGGGTAAGAAGAAGAAGGGTCCCAAGAAGGGTGGGGCCAAACAGCACCACCAGCAGCAGCAAAGTGGGCAGAAGAAGGACTTGAGTAAAATCAAGTGCTATGCTTGTCAGGTGTTTGGGCACTATGCCTCACAGTGTCCAAGCAAGAAGAAGAAGAAGGGACAGGGACAGCAGACTGCAGCCTCAATAGAGGTTGATGAGTTTAGTGTTGCATTTCAGAGGGAGTTTTCCCTTTATGCTGGACAGATGGAGAGAGAGAGAGTATCTCTAGCCACCAACATAGATATGGATATGGACAGTGAACATTCTTTGTTGGTAGGACATCGGGGGGGTCCATCCACCTCTTCTACTTGGTACATTGACAGTGGAGCCTCGAGCCACATGACTGGAGCTCGAGAGGTGTTCTCAGAGTTATCTGACACAGGTAGAGATGTGGAGGTTGTCCTTGGAGACAACACCGTTGTGAGAGCTGTTGGTCGGGGGACCATCACATTTCAGAGGGAGTCTATGAGTCCCATGACTCTGCGGGATGTGTTGTATGTCCCTGGGTTGAAAAAGAACCTTGTATCAGTTTCCACCATTGAGGACAGGGGTCTTGGGGTGTGCTTTTCAGATGGGAGAGTGCAGGTGTATCCCAAGGCCACAGGCATGTCCAGTGCCATGGATATTGGAGTGAGGTGTGGAAAATTGTACAAGCTATTGTTTCAGCCACAGTGTGCCTTAGCACATAGCAGCAGTAGTGAGCTTTGTGAGCTCTGGCATCGGAGGATGGCCCACCTTCATCACCCAGCTCTTAGATTGCTGAGGAGCATGGTTACAGGTTTACCAGAGTTCAGCACTGAGCAGGAGGATGTGTGCAGAGGGTGTGCTTTGGGAAAGTACACCAAGAATGTTTTTCCGAGCAGTGACACGAGAGCTGCCGGGGTGCTTGATCTTATTCATACTGATATTTGCGGTCCCATGTCATCACGGTCTTTGACAGGCTTTGAGTACTATATCAGCTTTATAGATGACTACTCCAAGAAGACCTGGATCTACTTCTTAAGGAGCAAGAAGTCTGAGCTTGTGTTGAGAGTCTTCCAAGGGTTCAAAGCCCTTGTGGAGAAGCAAACAGGGAGACAGATCCGGATCTTGAGGTCGGACAATGTGGGTGAGTATACCTCCAAGGAGTTCAGTGCATTCTGCAGTCAGGAGGGAATTCAGAGACAACTGACGGTTCCTTACACTACTGAGCAGAATGGAGTAGCAGAAAGGAAGAACAGGTCGATTGTGGGGGCAGCCAGAGCGATGCTCCATGATCAGGGATTACCTTTCTTTCTTTGGGCTGAGGCATGTAGTACTGCAGTTTATCTGCAGAACAGGATTCCTCACAGGGTAGTGGGGAGCAAGACTCCTGAGGAGATGTATTTGGGCAAGAAGCCTGAGGTGAGCCACTTTCGTATATTTGGCTCGATGACTTACTCTCATGTCCCTTCTGAGAAGAGGACGAAGTTTGATCCCACCGCAGAGAGAGGTATCTTTGTGGGATATGATGAGACTTCGAAGGCCTATCGGATTTACTTACCTTGCTCGCGGAAAGTTGTTGTCTGCCGGGAAGTAAAGTTTGATGAGGAGAGAGCCTTCAGGAAGTCCAGAGAGTTAGAGCAGGGGGAGACATCAGCTCCCACACCTCAGCTGGTACAGGCTTCTTCGATACAGCTTACAGGTCCACAGGTTTCTGGAGGGACTGGATCACAGGGTACGGGCACAGCATCTACAGGTTCAGTGGTCCAGGTGGTTGGTACTTCAGGGACAGGTACAGGTTTGAGTCCTCAGATTACAGGATCGGTAGGCACAAGTTCATCCGTTACTGGTCCTCGGGGTTTTGGACCTTCAGGTACAGGGACTTCCTCAGAAGAGGAGGAGCAACCTTCAAGGAAGAGGAAGCCTAAGTGGCTTCAGGAGACCTCGAAGGAAGCAGAGGCATTTGGCAGACCTCAGGAGAGGATCAGGACAGTAGTGGAGCCAGACAGGCTTGGTGTGGTGCCGGACAGGGATTATATGGCTCTTGTTGCATGCCTTCGTGACTCTGAGCCATCCACATTTGAGGAGGCTTCCCAGCATTTGGTATGGAGAGATGCCATGATGGAAGAGTACCATTCCATCATGAAGAATGATGCTTGGGAGATAGTACTGAGACCGGAAGGGAAGTCAGTTGTGACTTCCAGATGGCTTTACAAGGTAAAGCATGCTGCAGACGGCAGCGTGGAGAAGTATAAGGCTCGGTTTGTGGCACGGGGGTTCTCACAGGTTGAGGGAGTCGACTATGATGAGACTTTTGCTCCAGTTGCTTGATATTCTTCCATCAGGGCAGTGATTTCTATAGCAGCAGAGATGGGTTGGAAGATCCACCAGATGGATGTGAAGACCGCATTTCTCAATGGTCTTCTGCAGGAGGAGGTTTATCTAGAGCAGCCACAGGGATTCGAGATTCATGGGAGAGATTCTCATGTGTGCAGGCTGAAGAAAGCCTTGTACGGACTAAAGCAAGCTCCTAGAGCTTGGTACTCCAGGATTGATGCTTATCTGACATCGATGGGATTTCAGAAGAGTGAGGCTGATCCCAACCTTTACTTCATTGTGGTTGGGGGAGATCCGCTCATTCTTCTGTTGTATGTTGATGATCTTTTTATCACAGGTGCTGAGCGTCTCATTGCACATTGCAAGAGAGACCTAGCATCGGAGTACGAGATGATCGATATTGGGCTGATGCACTATTATTTGGGGATGGAGGTTTGGCAGGAGCCAGGGCATATTTTCCTTGGACAGGGAAAGTATGCAGCTGATATTCTGAAGAGATTTCGGATGGAGGACTGCAGGCCTATGAGTACACCTATGATCACCAACTGGAAGCAACTCCATGCTTCCGAGGGCAAGTTGGTTGATCCCACTATATATCGTCAGCTTATTGGGTCATTGATGTATCTGGTCAACACCAGGCCAGACTTGTGTTTTGCGGTGAACACTCTTAGCCAGTTCATGGTTGAGCCTAGGAGTGTGCACTGGACAGCCGCAAAGCACATATTGAGGTATCTTGCAGGGACAGTGGACTATGGTCTGGACTACAGGGGTTCGGATGGAGTTGGCTTGGTTGGGTTCACAGATTCAGACTGGGCAGGTTGTGTGCGAGATCGGAAGAGCACTTCCGGTTGTTGTTTCAGTTTGGGCTCGGCAGCAGTGTCGTGGTTCAGTCGGAAACAGAAGTCTGTTGCATTGAGTTCTGCTGAGGCTGAGTATATGGCAGCCAGTCAGGCTACTTGTGAAGCACTGTGGCTTCGCAAGTTATTGGTAGGTTTGTTTGATCAACAGCTTAGGCCTACGGTGATCTACTGCGACAATCAGAGTTGCATTCAGCTCTCTGAGAATCCAGTGTTCCATGACAGGTCAAAGCACATAGAGATCAGATACCATTTCATCTGAGATTACGTTCAGAGAGGGGCAGTTGAGCTTCAGTATGTATCCACTGATGAGCAGGTTGCAGATATCCTCACGAAGTCTTTGGGGAGGGGAAAGTTTGTCTTCTTCAGAGATAAGTTGGGAGTGGTACGGAACACCTTCCTCTGTAAGAGGGAGTGTTAGTTTTTGTACCTAGGCAGATGTTCCCTAGGTGACTTTATTTTGCCTAAGTCACTTTAAGAGGGAAAAAGGTGACCCTCACATTAAATGTCACTTAATGAGACTTTATAAACATAAAGTCACTTTTTGATAAATTTAAGTGGGTGAGTAATTTTATTTATGTGAATTAAATAAAAGGGATTTTTACTCTCACTGAATCTCATCCATTGGATTGGATCTTTTTCCACCGTTGGATTAAGATGCCCACTTAGGTCAAACAAAAAGCATGAGGGAGGCAAAAGGACTTTCACTTTTCACTTTTCAGGAGAAGAGAGAAGCGCTGAGAGAGAAGGAGGACGAGGAGGGTTTGTTCATTTTTTTCCAGAGAAAATACATGCACAGAAATCGAGAGGAGTACAGGAGCATTAACTTAGGCACAGAAATCAAGAGGAGAGTACGGCCCCATTAATGCTGTACGGCTGCATTTAATGTGCACATAAATCGAGGAGTACGGCTGCCATTAATGCTGTACGGTTTTGCATTTATTTTTCCTGCACAGAAATCGAGGAGTTTGAGTCTGTACGGCCTGCATTTATTGCTGTACAGACATCATTAAATTTGCACAGATATCGAGGGTACGGACATCACAGAAATCGAGGGTACGGCCCTGCATTAAATGCTGTACGATTTTTGCACAGAAATCGAGGTCAGTTTGGAGTGTACGGCCTGCATTTATTACTGTACGGTTGGCTCAGAAATCGAGGTGCTGTTCATGCACAGAAATTGAGACAGTCTGCTGCTGGTCAAAATCTGGGTTGAGATAAGTTGGAATTTTTGACTGTAAATTTAATGTCTGATTTTTGCTGAAGAAAATAATAAAATCTCTCTCCTCTCTCTGACTGGTTTTCCCCGTGGGGGTTTTTCCAGGGCTTATTTGGCCAAAAATCTCTGAGTTAAAAATTTATGGTGTGACTGTCCATATGTATTTGTTTTCAGCCTGTTAATATTTTTACTGTGTGTTTAAAATTGTTCAGCAAATTTTTAAGTAGCTTTCAGCCTATGCAAAACCGGCTGAAGTGAAAACCACAAAATGTTCATTTAAACCAGCAAGCAGTAAAACTCAGTTTTCTACAGGGCATTCATGGAGAAAATAAGAGATGCAAGGTACAAAAATAAACCCCCTATTTGTCAACAAGTTGAAAGAGAGAGAGAGAGAAGGGGTTTCCCCAATTGTGCGCCCTTCTCCAAATCGTTGCCCTTGTATGCAAGTAAAATTCATGACAAAAATGCTATTAACATCCACGATTTTCTTCATAGTGCAAGGGAAGAACAAAATTCCGAACAATTTGCCATAAGAGAGCCCAAATCTGCTCAACAAAATTTCTCTATTATGCAAGTCCAAGAGGCAAAAGTCCATACATATGACAACTCTCTCTCTTAAATAGAAAATGAGAAAGCTGAATCTCTAGCCATCTTATTATGAATGGCTGAGATTAAGAGATACAAATCATGATCCAATGGTTGAGATTGAGTCTCAAGTACACAATATAAACATAACTCCAAAGGGGGGGCAACTTTCCCTCATGCGCCCTAGTACAACAGTGTAATGTATGATAGAGAGTGATAATACATAGCCCAAGTCTCCTAGACGGCCGAGGCCCACTCGACCCACTAGGGACATACATAACATATCAATCATGAACGGTACAAACATGAAATCGTGGTACCATAAGTGCGCCCCCGTTAGAGAATGTGACTTGGCTAGGAGAGCCAAGGGTGGAACATGGGGCCCAAAAGATGAAAACACATGATATGATGTCTAAAGTGTCCTCATAACAGAAGAATAATACCCAAAGTCATTTTCTTGCCAAACATTTACCCATTGATAAACTTATTAAACCACGATCACTTTAATTAATTAATTAATTAATTAAAATGTTGATAATGCCTGTAAATGATCAAATTTGACCATAATTTGCTCTTCCTTTGCTTGAAGCTCTGGTATCAGTGCGCAAATGAACTCATAGGCATGAAATTCATATGGAATGACTATTCATACGCCATGGATCCACTTGTAATGTCATTTGGGAGGAAATCCATGTCCAATAATAAAAATATATGGCCTGATAAATAATAATAAATGTGAACCAAGGCAAGAATCCACTATTTGGAGCATGGAATGGTCTAGTAGATATCCATAGGCATCAATATGCATGAAATGACCAATAGTAGTCACACCCGCCCCTAGGCCCTGTCGGTTGACCAAGTCCACTTTGGTTAAACATGGTCAAAGTGGTAAAAAATGATGGCTGAACCCAAATTGAGTACCTATGCATGCATAAGGTGTTAATAGTACATTCCAAATTATATTAGTAGAAGACATAAGTCACTAGTAGCATACAACAGTGGCGATCACACTGACAAATATAAAACATGGACACATAATTGATAGTTGCATAGTAATAATGAAATTGTAGACATATGCTCATGTTCACATTCACACCCTTGTACAAGTTAGAACATCCTCACTTACCCTGGGTAAGGTGGAAACAATGACAGGCTCAATCAAGTGATGTTTGACTTGTGTGGACAGACTTTATGATCTCTCAGAGTGGAAGGGACATAGGGGGTGACCATGACATGTACTAGATAGGTAGACACTAGGGAAGGGCAGTGTCTCACAAATGGGATAAGTTGAGTGGAAGGCACTCGTTCAACTCTAACAAGTCTGCAGATGTAATGGCTTCACAGTGTTTAGAAACACCACTAGTTGCAACATGGCTATGAGCAAGTGTTTAGAAGCACTACTAATCGCAACTCTGTTCTTTTCATTTAGATTTATCATTTAAGCAGTTTGTCACTTTCTTTGATAGGATGCAGAGATGCTGACCCTAGATACACCTTCGGTTGTTAGTGATGACATGACCACGTTTGAGGTGACCATAACAATATAGGCATTACCTCATACAAAGTAGTGCCTATTTTTTGTTCATAAATATATATAAGCACAAGTAGATCTTGCTTTGAGTCTAGCTAATACCCCCCAAGCAACTAGCCAACCTTAGTTCATGTCACAACACCAGCGAGTACCCTTGGTCGAGAAGTGAATCATGGGGTTAGTTGGCAGGAATCCTCCACAATCAAGGCCAGACATCGTGGCAATCGAATAGAATAAGCCAAGGCTTCAGATACCCAGCTCTCCTATGCTCGAGACTTAACACCAACTGGTTCCTTTGGCCTAGAAGGGTTAAGGCTTCAGAAAGTTTTGTTGCACAACTCGGAGCTGAGACACATAGTAACATGGAAGCCAATCTAGTACAGAGGTTAGAGTGGGGAAGGTCTTTGATCTCATAAATCTTGTCTAAGTCAAGGTATAGAGTCTACATAACAGATACACGGATGGTTGGAGAGACAAGTGAATAGGCGGTGCCAAAGGCAGGTGGGGAATGGGCTAAGTTGTACAAGGGGTGACCCTACTGATTGAGCACATGCATAAGTCTTGACACCATACTATTTAACCATTTCAATTTGTTAGTCCAGGTACAACCACAAAATACATAATCACCATGTTGCTAAAATGTTGTTATATATGGAATATCATTAGAGGGCACTATATGGAATATCATTAGAGGGCACTAATCCCACTACTCCAAGAACACCTTTAAGGCCTATCTTATGGCTACTCCTAGTGTAACACCTTGATTTCTCAATCATTCAAAATTTTAATTTTACATGTCATACACATTAAGTTTAGTGGCTTATAGTTAAAAACATGTGACCATGTACATGAATAGTTTTATTTCATAATTAAAAACATATCATTAGTTGCATATGAGGAGAAATGTTGAAAAGGGGGGGGGTGGAGGAAAATTTTGTTATATATGAAATATCATTAGAGGGCACTAATCCCACTACTCCAAGAACACCTCTAAGGCCTACCTTATGGCTACTCCTAGTGTAACGCCCTGATTTCTCAATCATTCAAAATTTTAATTTTATATGTCATAAACATTAAGTTTAGTGGCTTATAATAAGGAAAGAAAACACAAATGCAAACCTTATGCCATATACTTGCTTAGTCATCTCAATATTTGGATCTGAGGTGTCTCTGACAGTCTGGGGGCAAGGAAGATGTATATCGGCCACTTGCGTTGTTGCTCTGCTAAAGTGAACCTTGGTCTAACAAGTGTCTCTCTAGGGTCATGCAAGCTCAAGAATGATGAGGGAAAGGCAATGACATTGCTCTGGGGCTCTGAATATCTTTGTGAGTACTTTGCCATGACCATCTTTGACAAAAATGTAGCCCCATCACACTGATGGACTGGCTCAGGTTTGGGACAAATTGCTCTACAACATCATGGTAGCCCAACTACTATGTATGTGATAACAATAGACATATGCACTACTAGTGCTCCCAACACATCTGCAATTGCTTCCAATTCTTCCTCTTTTTCTCTAAGTCGAGCATTGAGAGTTGAACTTCTCACTCCCATTGTTTTAAATGTGGAATGTTTCTTTTATAATTTTGAGGTAACACATTCTAGGGGAAATCCCCTCGGCACTTCCCCTTGTTTTGAGGATGGTACCTAGGGTAGATCTTAGATTCTTTAGGGCACAAGGCTAATGGAACAACTCATGAATAAATCATATATAACTCATCAACAATTGGCTTAGTAAGAGAACACATGTAACAAAGTGGAATCAAAATGTGGGTGGGGAGGGTAACAAATTTTCCTCACAACCAATCGAGCTACACCCAATTGACTTTTAAATGTTGAATGTAGTTTCCAATCTCTTGAAATTTGAATAAAGGGCCATGCTCTTTAGGCATAGAGCATGGGCATTTTACGCGATCATCGAGCACCATTTTCATAGCTTGGGTTGTTAGAGAGAAGATAGCCTTTAGCTCAAGTCTCACTAAGATGAGTTGCACCATGAAGCTCTACAAATTCTCCTTTAATATTGCACTTGAAGCACTCTAGATCCATGTTATGAGATGAAAGGAAGATAGACAACCACACAAACCAGTCTGGGAGGAGGATGACAACACTAGAGGATTGTTTCAGAGAGCAGAAATCCAGGGAAACTACTAAAGAGTGGATGGATAGACTGTTGAGTGAGGCAAGCTTCATGGGAGAGGATATCTGGAATCGTCCCTCTCCAATGGTCTCTAGTTTCTGCTTTCAAATGGAAGCTCTGGCTTGTAGTTACAACCTCTATTTTTGCTGGTTAGAGCATGGGGAGGGTGGAGAGCCTTGCTGTCACTGATGTAGTATACAATGTGGGCATCAGGAACAAGGAGGGGGTTAAGGAGGCCACATGCCTTTGCATGGTGCAGTAAAGGTGTTGGATGAAGGGACCTTGAATGTCTCTCTAATTCCATTAGTTGGATTTGATAAATGACGACGAGGGAGGCTAGATGAAATTCAACATCTCCCCTCCTTTCTCAAAAATGTGGATGTGGAGCATGTCATGGGATGAATTATTGATGTGCGAAGGTCTTCTCCCTATCAAATTCTATCAATGATCTGTCTCCATGTGAAAACCCTTCATTTTCCATTTCATTTGCGTCTGAGTTAGTTATTCAGTAAACATGATGAAAGTGGACTTGCTCGAAATGTTGGACCAGAGCTTTGGTTTTGAGAATGAGTTTGGCTAGGCCCTGTGATGCATTGCACTCCTTTGTTCTCATGGCATGGATGATTTAGATGAGTCTTCAATAGCTATTATGGTGTTCCTTGTTATCTTAGTGAGGATTATCAAACCTTGGTAAAATGCCAAAGCTTCAACCTCGTTGTTGGTGGCGTCACCAATGCCCCATGGCAATTGGGTTTCTTTATGTCCTCTGGGAGCAAAGATGACCCCCCCCTGCACCTGCTACTCTATGGTTCATTCTCCACCATTCCCTTAACTTTTAATTTTTAAACTCCTCAAAAAGCATTGAACTTCTTTCTAAAAGAGAAAACCCACATCTTTCTATAGAAGTTATCAACTTATCAACAAAGACTAGAAATTGCCTTACACCAGAAACAGGTTGTTTTCACAGGTTGACAAATATCACAATAGACCAAATCCAACATTCCTTACCTTTCCAATGGAAGAAAGATCTCCATTCCTTTCTTTTTTCAAAAGCAGCCTTTGCAGTTTTCCAGCAAAACAAGCTGTACGCAGATTTTTCTTTCCTTGGACTGTTGGCAATCCATATATTATCTTGAACTTATTCAACAGAGAAAGATAACTGAAAATTAATGTTCATACCTCTGATGCCATAACAAACATTGCATCACCGATGCATGTGATTCTGCCGATTGTCCTCCACAAATCTGTAAAACCCATGTACTATATCCCTGGGTGCAATTCTATAACTATACTGGTGAATGAAAGTGCCAAGAAGCAAAATACAAGAAGAGACCATAGGGAGAAGATTTAGATAAATTGATGCCCACTATTGGTTTCCTCCATTTGGACATTATCCTGTTCATGCATACCATCTCTCTGATGCTGTGCTTGACCAATTGCTGCAATGACCGTCTTCTGAACTGTACTCCCTTCTCTCGCATTTTCCATAACTGAGCCTTCTGAGAACATGGGCTGTCCTGCTGCTGACTGGGTTACTAGAGCAAAACTAAGGATCATATTGTAGGTATGTCCATTTCAAATTGCCATTTTATCCATCCTCATTCTTTGCTCATGCATTTTAGTTTCCAAATCAACCAATTATTTCTCTTGAATTTCTAAGAGGCTGGTCAGATAACTGATGGCCTATCTCATGCGATCCATCTGCTCTTTCATCTTCCTCAGTGTCTTCTTAATAGCAGAGATGTTTTTGGACCCAAAATCACCAAAAGAAGGAAAACTTGCCATTGTATTAACACTAGCTTCAATATTTGTATATTCTGTTGTGAATTTAGTATTCCCAGAACAAAGCCCGAATTTCACTAAGCTGATCCCTTTAATTGACAGACCACTCATAACAAGAGAAGTGTCCTAGCTTTCCCCTATGATGAAGCAAGAAATAACCCAACAAGAGACTGACAAGCCAGTCGACAATTAAAACTCAGGGTTTTACCTGTGTCGAAGCAGTGGTGAGGCCGCCTGATGTGAGGAAAGATGGCACTAAAGACCATATATACAAATGCAACATCCAGGGAGCAATCAATTTCTTACCTCTTATCTCTGTTGAGTTTCTCCGAGCTGAAGCTCCCAGACACCAGTCTCTATCGTCTCCAGCAATTCTGAAGCCGAGGCTAAATTGAACCATTTTTTGGTGGCGATTTATCCAACCTCCACACTTGAACTGGAGTAAATGAGATTTAAGAGGGCATACCCGAAGGGTTTCCCAACAGGAAACATGGAGATCGAGAGCATGCTGGAGCTTGCTATCTCTCTCGTGTGCAATAAATAAGTAGAGGGTGAATACTTGTCCTTCGACAATGAAGGGATGCCACTTGGACTCTAGATAATTCTTTAAGAGTGGGTTGTAAAACCAAAGTCCTTTTGCCAATTCTTTTTCCCCATGGAAGAATGTTAAGGAATCCAACTGATACCTGGAGGGTCCTCATTTTTTATGAGGACACCTTTGTCCAAATATGTAGCCTTGTTTGCCTGCTGATTGACACTGTTATCGTTGAGGTGATAGATGTGGAAGATCTTAACCTCGACAATAAGATCCAAGTTCCAAATGATCCTTTGTAATATCTATTATCCTGCTAAATCTTGGTCTTCCTTTGATACTTTATTTTCTGATCTGGTTCACTATTGTGAGTCCAAAGATCATGACTTTTATGACCTGGCGAGTTTGAAGTACTATTGATCATTGAAGCAAAGAGTATGCTTGTGCTTCCTTATTTGATGCAATTCCTACTCCCCAGGAATACCTAACTTCTAAATTTTCATTTCCAGGAATACCTGCCACCCATGGTGGGTCCCGCCTAGTCATTTCATTGTTTGGAGGAAGGATTTATAATCCATCCTAGTAGGTAAAGTACATTCTGAAAGATAAATGTCTTACTAGGAAACAATTTGATTTGAACATTCACACAACCTTCAATGAAATGCTCTTTGTCATCACCTAAGATTATAATTTCTGTGTTATATTTTTCTTCAACAAAGGTAACAAACCATCTTCTGTTGTTAGTTATATGTTTAGAAGCTCCAAAATAATTAAAAAAACAAGCAGACTTCCCTCCCTTTTGATAAAGAACAACAAATGCATATACCTCTTCTTCTTATGCCCTGCCATGTTTGCATGCTTGTTGCTAGTCTGACATATTGTGTTATAAATTCCACAACTACTTTCTGCAGCCTTTTATAAATGTCCCAACTTACCATGGTAGTAACACAAGCAGACTTACCTCCAAAATAATTTAAAAAACAAGCAGACTTTATGCTGACTTATATAGTGTTATAAATTCCACAACCACTTTCTGCAACCCTTTTTAAATGTCCCAACTTACCATGGTAATAGCACCTTAAATTTTTGAACTAGTCTTACCCATGGTAGTTGTCTTCCCTGCACTGTGCTTCCTCCATCCTATCAGTGCTTACCTTTACCTTTCTGTTTGGTAGCAAAAGCGCTTTTAGAAGCTTCACTACCACTTCCAAACTGCTTCTTCCAGCATTTATTCTGCAACAACTGACTTGATACCCTATCAAACGTTATCTCAATAGTTTCGGAAGTAAGATTTAACATCTCAACAATTGCAAATTCTTTAGAGTGACAACCACCATATCCTCCTCATCTACCTCCCTTCCAGTAGCAAGCGGCTGGTCTCTAATGTTCTTCAATTTCAGCAAATGTTGTGAAATTGAATCTCCTTCATCTAGCTTCATAGAGTAAAGCAAATTCTTGAGGTAAAGAGCCTTGCCTTTATCAGAAGTCTCATACAGATCCATCAAAATCCCTCTATAGAGACTGCACTGGGAGCAACATCCTGTACCTTTTGAAGCATATCATTTTAACAGATAACTTAATCAACATCACATCCTCTCAATGTTTGGCAATATTCTTCTTGTTGCTCCTTCATCATTTGGATCTCTTGTTACCTCACATGTCACAATTTTCAATAATTCAATGATTGCTACCATCTTTTGCTTCTGTGCATTATCATTACTCCGATCGAATTGCTTGGAATTTGAAAGCATAATATAGTGTAGACTTGCCATTGTTAAAAGAATTAAGCAAGGTTACTTGGGAGCGGGAGCAGGAAGCAAAATTTTCAGAAGCTTTCGGTTTGGAAGCGTTTCGGGAGCGTTTTTTATATAATATATATTTTTAATGTATATATGCCAACAAATGCTTGTAGAATGTTGAATTAGTCATGGAAAACATAAAAACATGAAATAAACCATAACATGATAAATCATAATACCATATAACATCGTTCATCAATCATCAATGATTCAATCAATTATCATATACTAGTGAATTCGTCAAACATAGGTTCATTATCCATAACATCAAGTTATCAACCTTATAGCTTCAGAGTTCAACTTCAAACTTCAAACTTGAAATGCCATGTAATGTTCACAAAATATACCATAATAAATATAAAAGAGTCAATGACTCAAGTTCTTGAATCTCAACAGTGCAGAAACTTGAAAGTACTGTAAATAAGAAAAGACAAGAAAAGTAGATTTTATGGATGTTTCCTCTTGCCACGAGAAATTTCTAATTTCTTTTCTCGTGGTCTATGAACAAAGGGACGAGATTTTCATCCCCTATAGCTACCGATGTTGAGTGGCTTGAGCCACGTCCAAGACTTGGTCCTACATAACCCCCCCTCGCTGATGCAGGTGGGGGTTGTGAAGTTGAACCTCTAGGCAAAGATGGTGCATCTGGAAACAAGGTAGCAGATGGCGGTGGCATTGTTGCTGCTGCTGCTGCATGGTCATCCTCATTGCCCAAAAGCTCATCCTCCAAGGGCTCTAAAGTTAAGGCTCTATCCTCCAAGTTATGCTCGTCCGGATTGTTGTCCCAAGTGACATATGATCTATCGGTTTTGGCCTGCTCACAGTAATGAGTCAACAACCTCAAGTTGTGATGTACATAAACTAAGCTTTCTGCCCGATTTTTATTTAATCGGTTTCTTTTCACCGAGTGGATGAAGCTATAGGTGCTCCAACACCTTTCTGCAGAGGAACTATTTACCACCTGTGAAAGCACTTTGGTTTCCAATTTATGCAAGCGTGGGCATGATGAGCCATACATGTTCCACCATTCAATAGGAGGCACCCTATCTCGATCTTTTCTAGCCTGCAAAGTACCAAACATACCAATATCGCTGAGGTATTTGCTTAATTCACTACGCAATACGACACATTCCTCTTCATCAGGGACCAACTTGTCTATAGCAGCCATGTACCCAACCTGTACTTCTGGATCTGTGTGGGGCTTTTTCTCCTAACCCCACCTCCAGGTGCTGGTTTGGCCAACCAAGATGGAGAATAATATTTTGGTGTTAATACATATGCTAAGGCATGCAGTGGAACATTGAGATGTTCTGTTCCCACCTTTTGCCCACATGTGTGTGAATATGGTCATACATGATGGGATCCTTCAATTCAACAATATCTTTAATCTGGCCCAACATGCTATCCATCTGCTCATACAACTCCCCAATTATCGGCTTATATGTATTTGCAAACATAATCATTTGATAAATGGGCTTTGTGAACTGCAAAACAAACTTGACACTTGCCCAAAATTGACTATCAGGAACTGTGTCTTCCACATCCTGAAAATCAAGCTTGTTAGATGTGGATGTAGCCCTATCTTTCAAGACTTGCCATGATTCACTTGATACCATGCTAGCCAATGCCTCTCTTACCTTCAAAAGGCCCCTGAAGGTGAGGTAATAGCCAACAAATCTATTCTTTGCTATCTCTAATAGCTCTAACTTTGAGTGAGTGTGGAAAATGCCATGGGCATTGCTATGGTTGGTAATAAATCTTATCATGTGCTTGCCCTTTTTGTATAGTTCACCAATCCATTTGTATTCATTTTCCTTCAACTTAACAATGTCATGCATCAAAAGGTTCAATGTGTGAACCAAACACCTGGACCAAAATATGTTGAGGTATTTATCTTCAATGATTGCTATGGTTGGTGATAAATCTTATCATGTGCTTGCCCTTTTTGTACAGTTCACCAATCCATTTGTATTCATTTTCCTTCAATGTCATGCATCAAAAGGTTCAATGTGTGAACGAAACACCCGGACCAAAATATGTTGGGGTATTTATCTTCAATGATTGCTCCCGCTGTCTTACAATTAGCAGCATTATCTATTATGTCTTGGGTGACATTGCATGGACCAATAGCTTCAATGTTTTTGAGTAGGAGTTTTGCAATGTTAATGCCAGTCTTGAATTTATCTGAGTAGTCATGTGCTGAAAGGAAGATTGCACCAGTAGCAGAGACACCAAAAACATTTATCAATGGCTTACCTTTCACATTGGTCCAACCATCTGATACAATTGATACTCCATACTCATTCCAAGCATTTGTGAATTGCCCCAAAGCATTTTGGATCTTGGCTTTTTCCTTGTCAAGCCCCACAGTTCTAGCTTTGTCATAACCAGGGCTCTTGTATCCTGCTGGGGCAGTGCGGATGGCCTCTACCATTTCATGCCAATAGGGTGAGCGAAGAACATTGAATGGTATGCCACATGCATAGAGAAACCGATACACTTTTGAATCCACGTCATCCCTACCACCTTGATGAAGGAAATTTGATATTGTCTTGCCACGTGATTGCATGGGAGAGAATCCATTGCCTTGGGTGGATGGGCCTCCAGTTCTTGGTGAGCATGAAAGCCGATGATCGTTTTGTTATGTTTTGTGCTTCAAATTATTCCTTCTTATAGATGGCTCTTTGTGTTGGTACCACATTTGGGCAAACAAAAACTCCTACAGTTTTTCTTTCATCACATGGCATGTGCCCACATAGATGTCTTCTCACATGGGTATATGAACCTGTGTATCTCTTTTTACAATGGGGGCAAACAAACTTTTTGGTTCCACCCCCTCTAGTTCCTGCCTGCCTTGTGACATATTTCCACAAGGGTGTGGGGTCCTGTTTGGTTTTCTTTCGGTTTTCTGTAACAAATATAATGTAAAATATTAATTAGATTAGTTACATTATTATATGAAAGGGTGTACCCTTTCATTCTACACGCTCAAGCCTATAAAGGCGAGCTTCACTTGTAATTGTTATTCATCATCTACTATATTATCCATATTTCATTATCTAAAATGATAGTCGGATTGGACTACGAACGGACCAACCGGATTCGGTTGCTCCATTTGGTATCAGAGCGGATTTGCTCCTGCACTCTGAGCTCGGAATCGGCTCATCAATTTTTGATTCTTCCGCTACTCCATTTCACGCATACCTCCCTCACTGCTCCCTCTACATCTCCCCCGCGCTCCTCCATCCACCACCTCCGCCTCCTCCATACCCTCCTCCATCCACCCCATACTTTCACTACTCGCGCACCTCCTGGCTGCATCTCCCCATCCGCTCTCCATCCACCTTTCCATCGCCTTGCTCCCATCACTGCGCAAACCTCTTGCACCTAGCGTGATCGCTGCTCCCTTCCATTTCTCCTCCACACCTCACCACTGTATGTTGCACTCCTCCACTCTCCCTATCACGCGTGCCCTTCCTAGCACCTGTACTCCTGATCAGTTGCCCCACCATTCCACTCATTCTTCCGCGCACACTCCATAACCTCGCCTCTCCAGCCTTTGCGCGCCTGTTCCCTTCCAACCGTACTCCTCACCGCGTCGCTGTTCTCCTCCTCCCCACAGTGCCTCACCGTCGCCTCATTGCCCCCCACCATCTCCTCCTGCGCACTCTTCTCCACTGCTAGCCGCCACCGTCTTCAAATTCCCCCCCACTGCCTCCACTCCCCACGCTCCAGGCTACTCCACCATCCCTCGCCACTCCTTGCTGCTCCTTCATCTCCACGCGCCCAGTTCCATCGCAGCCAGCTCCTACACGCTCGTTGCTCCTCTCCTCCCACGCGCAGTCCATTTCCGCGCTCTACCCAACGCTGCACAACAACTAGCACATCTACTTTGCGCGTCCATCTGCTGCTCATTGCCCATTTCGCCCATCTGCTGCTTCATGCGGCCCATTCCTTTCCACCGTCAACTCTATTATCTCCATGCTAACCTGCAAAAATAACAAAACAATACAATATAATATATTATATTAATAATACTATTTAGTTAAAAAAAACTATATACAAAATATTATATAGTTTATGAAAAAAAAATTAATTAATTAATATATTATTATTCAAAATTTCACCTTAAAAGGCCAAAATAGCGTTCTCCAAACATCCATGGCATCTTATAGTGAGAGTGATGAATTCATAGATCTCCTTGAGGAAATCCTTAAGGACATAGATGAAATAAAGAAAACTATGGACGGAACATTTAAAGTAAATGTAGATGGAGGTGAAAATCACGTAGAAGAAGCCACCCAAGTTGATGAAATAAAGGAAGATAGAGTAGGCCAGTTTGTCATCCCTGATGAGAGTAATGGCATCAATCAATATAACATGCAATACAAAGATATAACATACCCTAGTAATAAGGGAATTGACAACGAAATAATTGACAAGGAGAAGGATGATCTTGACGAAGATTGTGATAAGAGACAAGTTGATGTTGCTAACAATAAAGATGATCAATGCACAATCACAAACACACGAAGGACGGATATCATCACAAAGACGACTATAAAGAACATCAAGGGAAGCAACTATAATATCTATCAGACATAAGATAAGACTAGTGTTCTTATGAGCATTATAAGCACAGGGAGCTCGGTCAAGGGAACTGACACAAAATGTGTTGGGGATAACAACACGAAAATAGTTAAGGTTGTAATGTATGTTGAGCATGTTCAATTGACGACAAACATAGTTAAAAGAAGCAATCGCACAAGTAGAAAAAACGTAAACAAAACTTCACCAAGTTCATACTTATTGCAAATACCAAGACATAATAATCAAAATGAGGCAATGGTCGTAATCAAAATCGCACCTCTCAAGTCATCAGTGTGACATAGAGCCAGAATAAAAGATGACATTAGGAAATACTCGAGCTTTGAGGACAAAGCTCCCTTAAAGGGAGTGGCAATGTAACAAATATAAAGTAAAATATTAATTAGATTAGTTACATTATTATATGAAAGAGTGTAACCTTTCATTCTATACGCTCAAGTCTTTAAAGGCGAGCTTCACTTGTAATTGTTATTCATCATCTAATATATTATCCATATTTCATTATCTAAAATGATAGTTGGATTGGACTACTAACGGACCAACCGGATTCGGTTGCTCCATTTTCCTCCTCCTCTTCCCCCTCCCCTTCCTCCTCCTCCTCCTCCTCCCCCTCCTCTCCATGGTATGTGCCACTTCCCACTTCTTCATCCTCTTCCTTATTCCTCCTCCGTTTTCTAAACACCACCATCAAAATAACAAATGGAACCAACAAAATAAACCATAAACCCATCATCATGGTTGGTGCTAGATGGAACTAGAGATTTAACCTGTTGCCTGCAATAGAATGAGGGGGGAACTAGATATTTAACAATGTACTTTACTACATTCTAGTCACTACATTCTAACACAGAGCAAATGACAAATGAACAAAGAAGGTTGTAGAGCCTACCTCTTTGGCCCCCTTTCTCCAATGGTGGCAACCTTCTCCTCCTCTTATCCTCTCCTCTTCTCTTCTCTTCTCTTCTCTTGCAAAGTGATAATGAGGTTGGAGAAGAGGGCTTTATCCCCCAAAGCCCTCCTTCTTCCCTCCAAAAACCAAATCGCGTCCCTTTCCTCTCTTCCGTGGGTTGTGGGCGTCGTTTAATGGGGGGAGCGCGAAGGAAGCGGTGGGAAGTGTTGTAGGGAGCGAAGTTGGAAGCGGCGGGAGTGAAGCTGGAAGCGTTGGATGAAGCAACGGGAGCGATGGTGAAGCACGAAGGAAGCGCATGCTTCTGGACAGAGTAGGGAGCCAAAATTTGAAGGGGGAATCGCGCTTCCAAAATCGCTCCGGATTGGGAGCTATCCAGGAAGCGCGCTTCCGATTAGCTCCCGTAGCGCTTCCTTCCAGAGCGAGCTTCCGGAGCGGGGGTGAGGGGGAGGGGGGGCGCTTCCTTGCAACCTTGGAATTAAGCTCCACAAAGCAAGCACTATATATATAATTTTCCAAAGACAAACCCTGAACAATCAAAAGGTTTTTGTAAAAAAGAAGTCAGAAATTACCTCCTTGCTGCTCGTAAACTCTCCTCTGCCTAGATCTCTTGTCCAACAATGAATTTGTTTCTTCAGATCCGTCCATTTGTCTCCACATTATAGCTTCTGGTGTATCATTGGTGCAATCATGTGCCTTCTGTCCACCCTCTTTTCCTGTTGATGTCCTATACATGGTCTGTGTCATATTTGAGTCAATCGATAGAATTCCATAGAGTCAATTGATATCAATTCTTGAAAGGTGCAATTTGACATTCAATTACATGCTAAATATTTCATTATGTTTGGAAATATGTCCAATTTGATTATTTGCTTTGCAACCTTGCAACCTTGGCAAACCATGGCAAAGTGACTTGTTATATAGTCTTCGCAACAAAATAGTCCTTCAGTATACTGATGTTTCCGAAATGGGAAGAAAATGTAATTCGAATAGTAGTGGTTTATTTTTAAGCTTTAAGTTTACTTCTTTGTATAGACATCGACTTAGGTTCCTTTGGCAATAATCCACTCTACTTATTAATGAGTTTTGTGCTAAAGAAAGTGTCCTTTATAGTATAGATAAACAAAATAATATCATAGGCTATTTTTGTTACAAGTGATCTGAGCATAGTAGACAAGCTTTTAGTAGACGGACAAATGGTGCATGGTATGAAATTTAAATGACACTGGCTACGGCAAAATCAAAATATGGGTTCTACTTCTCTATCATATTGGAGAGATGGCAGATCATGACATGATATCTCATATCTAAGTGATGACAATGTTTGCATGATTGCAGCTTCCATTAGCTGATCTCTGTTCTTGCTCAGCACACTACCTTTTATACCTTTAGTGTTAAAAATCAAAGAAAATTCACACTGGTGTTTACACAGCCATAGAGAATTTGCGTCAAACAATTTATGAACCACTGATATCAGTCAATAATAAGAAGCCAGTCACATTAAACTTCACCCAAGCATAAATAAACCTTTTCTAGGACTGATATACTGTTCATAAATACGTTTTGCAGCGGAAAAATAAATTCTATCAGCAGACTGTTAATGAAATTAATGCACAATTTTTTTTTACAGCAGTCACATCAACACTCTTGTTTTGGTTCAACTTTGACCCTGGAAAAACCCCACACCTTGGGGAAAACCAGTGAAAGAGAAGATATTTTATTATGAAGGGAAAACTCAGAAATTTCTCTTTCAACCATAGAAATTTCTTTTGCACAATTTACAATGTATGAATCTCAGCTTAAAACCAACAGTACTTATCTCATTCTCAGACCACAACCATGATTCTTGTGCTCACACATGCTGCAAACATTCCCTGTAATAATTATCAGCATTTAGTACTGTTCATAGCCTTGGAAAATGCACCCAGTACCAGCCTCAAACTTTGTGCAAACTCCAGTAATAAATATCAGCATCTGACTGTACTTTTCCTTGAGAAATGTGCCCAGAATCTGCCTCGAACTCTGCCCTTTCCAGCAATAAATATCAGCATTTATTAATGTACCTTTCCTTGGAAAATGTGCTCAAAGTATGCCTTGGTAACAGCACCCGCCTCAAGTGTTTAACTCAGCAGTATGACCCAGCATTAATGGTTGCTTGCTGCCTTGGTTTTCGTGCCCTAGACTCTAGAAATTCATGCCCTACACTCTAGAAATTCGTGCCTTTCATTGATGTATGAATCTTGTCTCAGTCTTCATCTTCCACTCTCTCCCTTCTCTCCAAGTTGTTCCTTGGAACTCATGCCTCTTTCTTTTCTCTTGGAATACGTGCCTCACCCAAAAACTCTCTCTTTGGATGCTTGCAAATGAAGTCTCATTACTCTTTTATTTACCTCATTAGGGTAACCTACATGACTTTTCAAATTCATGGTTGAGATTAAATCTTGAGCTCAAGATCCATGGCTGAGATCTAATCTCGAGTTCACTTAAGTTTCCTAAGTGAACTATACACTAAATCTTTTCTTCTCGAAAAGTCACTTTTCCCTAAATATTATAAAAGTACATTTTATGACTTAAAGTCGCTTTATAAACATAATACAGTGCAACTCACTTTTAAATCATAAAGTCACATAAAAAATGTACTTTAAGAAATGCACATTAATAAAGTCACTTTAATGACATTAAATGAGACTTCATATCACCTCGGACTCTTGCACCTAGGCAGCTAATGCAGGAGTACCTCCAAGCTACAAAATGCTAACATTTAGTTTTCATTCACTTGATACCAATACACCAAGATCGACTTTGCTTCAAACAGCTTTGCTTCTTCAAACATTCATTCAATGCATCCAAATACTTTATATAATCAACATCATCATTACAGACTTTGAGCAGATCGACTTCGGAGGGCGAAGCTCATCACTGCTTTAACAAACTTAGAATTTTTGATGCAATCTTATACCAGCAGAGGGCAAGTTGCAGAGCATACTCTTCTTTTACAGACTCATACTTGAAATTACAGATAGAATTTCTGATGCAATCTTATACTGCTGGGGCAAGTTGTAGAGCATACTCTTCGACTCAAACTTAAGCTCAGCACATGAGCGTCACTAAAAAACTCCTCCCTAAAATGAGGCCTGAAGCCTTTATTTATACAATGCTAGCCAGTCACCCGGTGACTCAAAATTGACATTAACAAGTCATAAAGAAAGATTCCGGGGTGATAGTGGGACCGCACTATCATTATCTCATCCCTTCGCGGTTCGAAGACATATGGGGACCCAGAATTCATTATGACAGACGGACTGATTTATAGACAAAACTAACAAACATTCTCGACCATATACAAAGAGGAGTGACAGAGACCGGCCCACCACGGCTTTCATAAACTAAAGCAGATTCTCAATCGTATGGATCATGTGCATGGCGACAGATGCAGACTCCTTTATTGTCGATGTTGACTCCACCGCAGGGACAATCGAATCCAAAGCTGTCTTCATCATCATAAAAGTAATCACATGATGGATACGGATCTTCAGGAGGGATGGGGGGATACAGATCAGGACTGAAACATCTTTTTACATCAGAACCGTGGAAAATGGGATTCTCTTCACACAGGAATTCGCCGTCAAAAATTGACTCAACTCGAAGGTCAAGAGGGAGTCTGCAGGTATGTAATTCGGCATCAATCCTGTTTCCGTGACGGTCACGCTTGATAAACTTTTGTTCTGTAAAAATAGTATGCTCCAAATGAGTATACCTTCCTCCTTGGTGGCGTAGCAGGAATTTAAACCATTGGTGGTTTTGGTTAGCTACTTCCATATTTGCTTGCAGGTGTAATATGAAGTTGGCCCTTCTGTTTACCCAGTCTACACGTGGACAATTTGTCAAGAAAGATCTCAGTCCATCCAGACCAAGATTTATTCCTAAGATTACCTAGATCTCCACAAATCACAATTGACCTTTCTTCCCGATAGAATTGGAGAATCAAGCTATAGGATGTCCAAGTTAGGTTGCCTTCTCCAATGTCAACATACCAAACAGGCAGGTCATTTTCTTCATTACAGTCTATCCAGAGTTCTTTGCAGTTCTTTAGTTTTGACTGAGCATTCTCAAAACTTCTGAACGCTGATCGTTCCCATCTTTCTAATATCTGAAGCTTCAAAGGGCTGGTTGCTATCTGCTTGATCAGAGTGATCTCCAAATATTTTTCTGCTTCTTTTCTGGATGCAAAATCCAGAAGTTGCTTTCTCTCTTCTTCAGAGATGGACTCATCCCATGGTTTCAGAAATAAACCATTTCTCGGCTGGTAAAAGGGTTGATTAGGAGCTTTCCCTTTATTGCTGCTAGGACCAGAGCTTGATGAGCCAGGGGTGTACATGCTTAGAGAGGGAGCTGCAGGCTGCGAATTCTCTCTTGTTAGCAAATCGGCTAAGCAGTTCAAATAACCAGGCTTATATATTATTTCATAATCAAAATTACTCAACCAAATAAACCATTTAAGAATCCTACTACTATTTTCAGCCATCAGATTTTCATTCTTGAAGATTCCAGGCATGATCTTTAAGTCAGTTCTAATTACAAACTTAACAGGTTTTAAAAATAAAATAGAATGCTGTACAGTCTTTTTTACTGCCAAAATTTCTTTATGGCTTGATGGATAGTTCAACTCAGCTGCTTTAAACGAACTAGATCCATAGCCACACACATTCTCATTGCCTCCAATGATTTCAATCAATACACCACCCCATGTGGATGAAGAGGCGTCTGTTTCAATGACTAACTGGCCGATGCCTTGAGGCAAAGATAAGGCTGGGAGATTCTGGACTTTGGTTTTTATTGTCTGCACTGCCAAAGTCATCTTCTCAGACCATTTAGGTGGATTCTTCTTCAGTCTTTGTTGCAGGACATGAATGTCATTGGCTTGTCCTCTGTAAAATGGCCTTATGTAATTTAGGCTCCCTAGGAACCTTTGCAACTGCACTTTCTCTAGAATCTGATGGCTGAACACACTGAGGACATGTTTCTGCAGGATTACCTGCCCCTTCTGGATATTAAATCCAAGGAAATCTATTTCAGTTTTCCCTATTTCCATTTTACTTTGCGACAGGACTAAACCATGCTTGTAGACCAGATCATAAAATAGCTGCAAATGTTTAAGATGATCTTGTATATTTTTTGAGCATATCAGAACATCATCTATAAACACCAACGCCCACTGCTTATCTCTAAAGATATCTTCCATTCTCTTTTGGAATTTTGATGGGGCATTGTTTATTCCAAATGGCAAGACTTTCCATTGATATTGTCCATGTGGGACAACAAATGCAGTTTTATAGCGATCCTTTGTCTCAACGCCTATCTGGTAGAAACCAGACTTTAGATCAAACTTGCTGAATATAGTGCACCCAGCAATTCTCTGCAACAAACTTGCCTTATCTGGCAAAGGATATCTTACCTTCTGAAGATTAGCATTCAAGGGCTTATAATTGACAACCAACCTAGGTTTGCCCGTTTTGATCTCTGAGTGCTTGTTTACCACAAAAGCACGGCACGCCCAAGGACTCTTGGATGGCTCAATCAGACCTTTCTCAAGAAGATCTTTAATTTCCTTTGCACAAAATTCCCTTTCTGAAGGAGACATTAATCTTGCTGAAGCTTTCATTGGCTTGATCTTCTGGAGTGGATCAAATGGTAGGCTTACAAAATATTTCTCCCTTTTCCAGAAGGCATTCGGACTTTCAAAACAATAGTCTTTGATTGGCTTAGCAGAAATATCAGCAAGAGATTTTTCCTTACGCATTTTTGCATTGGCGATATAGCGCTCCATTTTATATAGTTCTGCTACTTTAGGTTTTGACTCAGGTCCTGGCAATATCATCTTGCACTTGCTATTAGCTTCAAAGGATAGGGGACAGGAGATTAGTCGGTCATTCACAGTGCAGATGAATAACATTTTCTTTTTATCTACAGTAAAAGGGCTGACCCTGAGAAGAAATTCGGAACCAAGGATATAATCTTCCTTGATACTATCTAGTCTGTACAAAGACAAAACTTCAGGGATATTAGTTATTTGTACAGGGAAATCTTCTACTCTACCAGTTAAAGAGATTGGAGTGCCTTCTATTGCTGAACCATGATGTAATATCCCAAACTGATATTTTCCGAACTTTGCATGCATGCAGTTGCATGCAAATATGTGCCCTAGAAAAATACTGAGATGCTATAAAATAGGAGAAATCAATGCATGTACATACCAATATATAGATTAGCTGATGGTGAAGAGATTGGTCCCATCATGCAAGGATTCTGGCGGAGGAATAAGGAGATACACCAAATCGTCCTCCACAGGGGAATGCGTCCTCCTCTTAAACTATATAAGCTCCAGAATAATAAATAAGCTGCTACTGGAAGCTTGGATGATGTGCACTAGGGTTATAATACCCCTCTGATGATGATGGAAGCAGCATGCAGAAGTTCTGAACCTTGTAGGTAGGAAAACGAATTGCTTTGTCTCTAATCACGGTGACACGGTGTGACGGTGAAACCCTCTGGCTGGATGAATAATCGACCTCCCGGAATAACTGCTGAATGTAACCTGATGGTGAACTAGTGCTGAACCTGGATGATCCAACCTGATGATGAACTAGGGCAGATAGATTTCGCTGTCGAAATACACCAGTTAGCTGAGCATGCGCTCAACCCCAACTTAGCTCGTCAAGCTCTCCAATTCGACTCCACAAATCAATTATCACATAAGTGACTTCTCCATTCACTTTATCTTTCTTTTATAACTCTCAACTGTGAAAACCCTAACTTTTGACCTAATTAAGTTACTTTATCTTCTAATTTGCAGTTGACTTGCATGCATGCACATGGAGACTTAATCGGGTGCATGCATCATTAAATAATCCCCGGATGTCATGCATGCAGGTGGCCTTTGGCCCTAGCGGCCCTCTTCGACCCAACGGTGATATAATATTGATGCCCTAGATCTTCTATATATGGCATCAGTCTTCGGCTGATTCCTTCACTATCAGTACCCGCTCGAACCTATAGGAATCAAGTTGGTCCTCAATGCCTACGCAGAAGAAGACATTCTACATGATCAACAGACTTTTCCCAATAGAATGGAGGAATGGTTGGTCCTCTGGCAAGATTTAACTGACATCCAGAATCTATCATACAACTTAAAGAATAAGACTTAAACTTAGGAGGACAGAAGGTTAGACTTATAAACAATTTAGGACCTTGGAATAGTCCTAAATTTGGTTCAGGTGAAGACGGGAAGAGACTTTTCTCTGACCTGGGACTTGCATAGCTTCCTCAAGGTGTTTGTTGAGTTATTCATCCGAAGATTGGTCTGTTTCAGTTACCAATATAAGTAACACATCTTTTAAATGCTCAATCTTTGAAACTATCTTTCTCAGCTATTGTTGCTTTTCCTTTATCTGAAGCCTGAGCATCTTTTCCTTATCTCTTCTATAGCTCTGTCTTGATTCATGCTCATCTGGGTAATTCCTGTAAATATCTGCAGGATTGTATAGTGTAATAGCCTCAGAAGGAGGATCCGGTTTCTCTTTTCCTTTGGTAGATTTCTCAAGAAGACTTAAGAGGCTCTTTTTCTCTTCTTTGAGGTCTCTTCTCAATATGTATTCGAAAGCAGGGACAGAGGATAATTGCAGATCGACATCTGCCAATTGTTTTTCTATAGAAGTCTTTTTGTTGAAAGAGAGCATGTACAAAGAAAAGTCAAAGTCGGGTGGCTCACATCCCCCTAAATTTGCATTCGTGTCTGAATCAGAGTTGGAATCGGATTCAGAGGAAGGATCAAATGTTGCAAGAGCAATATTTGAGTCTAAAGCAGAGTCAGAATATTCATCATCAGATTCATCAGGTAAATAAATGATCTCTCCAGAAGGCGGAGGTGCATCTGCGGAACAAACACAAAGATCCCACCAATGTGGATCTAACTTAGAACACAAGGCTGCAAGCCTTGGTTTACTTTTCCTTTCAGGACATTTTCAAGCCCAGTGGCCTTTCATACCACAAATAAAGCATGCATCTTTATCCTTCTTTTCAGTTCTTCGTTTGACATAGTGCTTAGGCTGAGATCTTCTAAATCTAGAAGGATATCTTCTTTCAAACTTTTTATAACCATTATATTTGTAGGGCTTGTCAGGATGATATCGAGGGCTACTAGAATAGAATCCTTTTCTCTCTTTTTTACATTTACAGGTTTCATGTAAATGACCTCGATTATGGGCACCACGTCCCCAATCTGGCATTTGGGCTACCTCTTTACAGAAGGATGCGGAGTACATTCCTTGGTGTCTTTTGAAATCTTTACTGACTCGGCGTTCAAGACAATTTTCTTGCCAAGTCTCAAGAATATAGGCATGCAGTTGTGCTAAAGACATACCATGAAGAGTAATATGCTTATCTTTTAGGAATTGTTCAACTGCATTTGGGACATGACCTGGAAAGCTTCTTAGGTAATGCTTCAAGTATGCTGGTTTGCTGGACTTACCAGAAGAAACTAACAGGTTTTGCATATAACGAAAATATTCTTCACTTTTGCTCAGATCACATAATCTAGTAGACATAAAAGGTGAAGCCAAATGATCATAATCTTCCTTATCATCAGGGCCATAAAATTCTTTACTGAGGCCATGAAGGATTTGCTGATCAGCATCATCAGCAGATAGCATCTCATTTCGGGCTTCTTGTGGGAGCCATCTCCACCACTCATATGCTAGGCCTGAGAGACCTGCAACTAATTGTGTGCCCAAACTCTGACCAGTTAGATTGATATCCTAATGTCTTTTGTACAGAACCCATTGTTCTAGCATTTGAATTGCATTTTTATGTCAGCACGAGTCTGACACTGTATATTCAAGATTGGTTGCTCTGGCATTTGGGACAATATGTTGTTCATGCTATTGATTCCAAATTGGAATCTATGGGAAGGTGCTGTGGATGGACTTACGTCTGGCATGTGGACATCAAAATCTGGCCGAGGAGGAGGAGGACCTGTGACAGAGGATTGGCCTTCTTCTTGATGTCTTAGAGACATCATTGCAAGATATTTGGGGTTAAGTGCCAGGGGGAATTTCTTAAATTCCTCGACCCAATCTGTTATTTCTTTGAATTCTTCCTCCGTTTGTTCGAAATCAAATTCTGGACGATTATCAACCCCAAAAACACTGAACTGACCAAAAGAAAGACTCTTATTATGAGAGGACTTTCTTTGATGTCCTTTTGTGGCTAGAACAAAAACATGTTCATTGACAGTATGAGATTTTTTCTTTATCTTTTCGGTCTTTGTCAAAAGTTCTTGTAACACAGCTAACCTTTTATCAGTCTTTGTAGCAGCAATTTCAACTGCTATTTTTATTTCAGTTGAATCATGTAGAAGATGATCCAACAACCCAAGCTTCGCTGTTATAGCCTATATTTTTTGTTTCTCTTTTGCCATTTGTGTTTTTAAGAAAATGATGACCGAAGCTACATCATCCAAATTTTGTGCAGTCAACTTGCGCTGCATATTTCCCCAATTTGCTAACTTGGCTTCTTCTGAAACAGATTGATTAGGGGTTGAAGACTTAGAAGGCAGGAACTCTTTTTTAGTCTGGCCATCTATTGAAAATTGTCTGAATAGGGTATCCGGGATATTTCTTCCTGGAATATACGATCTTTGTCCTTGATAGACAACTTCCATTTCTGGGTCACTCCTAGGTAGAGAGAACATACCTAAAGTAGGTGGATCCTTGTTTTTATGGTGTTGGATCCTTTGTAAAATCTTGTGGCATGCAGGACATTCAGCATGCTGGCCACGATGTTCATTTTCATGCAAACCAGAGAAAGATGGTTGCAGGGAGGAGGTAGAAACAGAGTTTGCTTCGGCTTGACGCCTGGCATTATTATAGGAGGCCGAGGATGTAGATCTGATTAATGGAGGTGTGAATCTGCGAGTAGGAAGTTCATCTGGGACACGGAAAGAATTGGTAGACCTATCAAAAGTAAGAGGTTGAGCAGTGAATGAGTTGGCTAGCCTTTCTAGTAGCCCTCGATATCATCTTGACAAGCCCTACAAATAAAATGGTTATAAAAAGTTTGAAAGAAGATATCCTTCTAGATTTAGAAGATCTAAGTCTAAGCGCTATGTCAAACAAAGAACTAAAAAGAAGGATAAATATGCATGCTTTATTTGTGGTAAGAAAGGCCACTGGGCTGGAAAATGCCCTGAAAGGAAAAGTAAACCAAGGCTTGCAGCCTTGTGTTCTAAGTTAGAGCCACATTGGTGGGAACTTTGTGTTTGTTTCGCAGATGCACCTCTGCCTTCTGGAGAGATCATTTATTTACCTGATGAATATTCTGACTCTGCTTCAGACTCAGATATTGCTCTTGCAAAATTTGATCCTTCCTCTGAATCCAATTCTAGCTCTGATTCAGACACCATTCCTCCATTCTACTGGGAAAAGTCTGCTAATCATGGCTCAACAATACAAGGCACTCCAGTCTCTTTAACTGGTAGAGTAGAAGATTTCCCTATACAAATAACTAATATCCTTGAAGTTTTGTCTTTGTACAGACTAGATAGTATCAAGGAAGACTGTATCCTTGGTTTCGAATTTCTTCTCAGGGCCAGCCCTTTTACTGTAGATAAAAAGAAAATGTTATTCATCTGCATTGTGAATGGCCGACTAATATCTTGTCCCATATCCTTTGAAGCTAATAGCAAGTGCAAGATGATATTGCCAGGACCTGAGTCAAAACCTAAAGTAGCAGAACTATATAAAATGGAGCGCTGTATCGCCTATGCAGAAATGCATAAGGAAAAATCTCTTGCTGATATTTCTGCTAAGCTAATCAAAGATTGTTGTTCTGAAAGTCCGAATGCCTTCTGGAAAAGGGAGAAATACTTTGTAAGCCTACCATTTGATCCACTCCAGAAGATCAAGCCAATCAAAGCTTCAGCAAGATTAATGTCTCCTTCAGAAAGGGAATTTTGTGCAAAGGAGATTAAAGATCTTCTTGAGAAAGGTTTGATTGAGCCATCCAAGAGTCCTTGGGTGTGCCGTGCTTTTGTGGTAAACAAGCACTCAGAGATCAAAAGGGGCAAACCTAGGTTGGTTGTCAATTATAAGCCCTTGAATGCTATTCTTCAGAAGGTAAGATATCCTTTGCTAGATAAGGCAAGTTTGTTGCGGAGAATTGCTGGGTGCACTATATTCAGCAAGTTCGATCTAAAGTCTGGTTTCTATCAGATAGGCATTGAGACAAAGGATCGCTATAAAACTGCATTTAATGTCCCACATGGACAATATCAGTGGAAAGTCTTGCCATTTGGAATAAACAATGCCCCATCAAAATTCCAAAAGAGAATGGAAGATATCTTTAGAGATAAGCAGTGGGCGTTGGTGTTTATAGATGATGTTCTGATATGCTCAAAAAATCTACAAGATCATCTTAAACCTTTGTAGCTATTTTATGATCTAGTCTACAAGCATGGTTTAGTCTTGTCGCAAAGTAAAACAAAAATAAGGAAAACTGAAATAGATTTCCTTGGATTTAATATCCAGAAGGGACAGGTAATCCTGCAGAAACCAATGTTATCGGAACCGGACCGGTCATCGAACCGGCGAAGCCCAAAATGTGAACCGGACCGGAAACGGCAAAAAACCGGGTAAAAAACCGGCTGACTAAAAAATACATAAAATATTCATATTTTGTAAAAAACATATATATATTCATGTGCATACATATGAATCCAGACCATTAATACAAAAATATGCAAAGTTTCTCATATATATAGCAAATATGGGTGCAAATATCCAAAATAGCACCTAGTGCAATACATCTCTGAGGTTCTGAACCAAAGTACATTAACAAAGAGGCTCCAAAAGAAAGGCAGGGTGAATCTGTGACACATTATATGTTCATGTCATGTGTGCCCTATGCTTGCCTTCAAAGTTCATACATGCATTGGAATTTGGTACTATGCATTGTCCCCACTATGCCCAATTCTTGCAATTGTACATCATTATCTGATCTTCCACTTCACCTTTGCATGTTCTCAATGATTCTTTGAGGTTAGTAAAACCATTAGTCCCCTTCACCTTAGGGTATCTACCTCCTTTTTGCCACAGGGAAAAAGCATCTCCTTCATCACCACTTTCATTCATAACATTGGCTTGATACTATTGTGAGATGTCCATCTTCCACTTCTTGTAGTCCCTCTTCAAGTGCCCTGGCTGCTTCACACTATAGTTACACTAACAGCTAAAAAACACGCATATGCAAACACCTTTATCCTATATAATTAGTAAATTACACATGGAGAATTTTTCTAATGAAATTCCTTGAAACTGTCTCAACTAGATGATCAATCCTTGGGCTCCTGTTATAAAAGTAAACAGTATGCTTAGTATGATTTCTATAAAATTTCAACTCTATGTGAATAGTGAAACTGCATAAACTCCTTTTATTGGACTGCACATTATGCCTTCAATTAATTGACTTGAAGTGCATGGTCTTCAATGTTTCTGTTTAGTAGAAGCTTTATTTGCAGCTCATGAAATGACACATTGTAGATTGAAGAACATAATGCAATGTTTTATGTGCTTATGTTGTAAACAATTTCATCTTCAGAGCTGCTTCCTGTTGAAATTTGTTTCATGGTACACAGATTTGCACTTTTAGTGAACAAAACCCTAACTAAAACTGACTGAACATCTCTGAAATGGTAGACTGTCTAGATTCTTAAATCTGCACTGTAAACTTACAAATGCAGTTATTGCATTAAATGGAAAACACAGAACAACAGACTGTTATGTGTTAGTTTGCATAAAATTAAGTTTTCTGGAAATTGTAACAGCACGTAGATAGCTGCATTCAATCACACATACTTGGATTACTCAGGAAAGAGGAAAGTTATAAAGGCAATAGCTCAACACTAATGTGTCACAGATTCACCTTGCCTTTCTTTTGTAGATTCACCTAGTGCAATACATCTCTGAGGTTCTGAACCAAAGTACATTAACAAAGAGGCTCCAAAGTACATCAGCAAAGTTTTATTTTCTGGTTTTAAAAAAAAAAAATTAAGTTTCCTGAGTCCCCAGTCCAGACCGGCCGGTTCGGCCGGTTTTGGCCGGTTTCGGCCGGTTCCAAACCCGGTCTAGAAAAAAATCCGTTTTTTTCAAAAAAAATTGCTGACCGGACTGACCAAACCTGTAAACCGGTCAGACCGACTGGTTTTGCCAGTTCCGGTCCGGTTCCGATAACAGTGGCAGAAACATGTCCTCAGTGTGTTCAGCCACTTCCCTGATCAGATTCTAGAGAAAGTGCAGTTGCAAAGGTTCCTAGGGAGCCTAAATTACATAAGGCCATTTTACAGAGGACAAACCAGTGCCATTTAGGTCCTGCAACAAAGATTGAAGAAGAATTCACCTAAATGGTCTGAGAAGATGACTTTGGTGGTGCAGACAATAAAAACCAAAGTCCAGAATCTCCCAGCCTTATCTTTGCCTCAAGGCATCATCCAGTTCATTGAAACAGATGCCTCTTCATCCACATGGGGTGGTGTGTTGATTGAAATCATTGGAGGCAATGAGAATGTGTGTGGCTATGGATTTGGTTCGTTTAAAGCAACTAGTTGAACTATCCATCAAGCCATAAATAAATTTTGGCAGTAAAAAAGACTGTACAACATTTTATTTTATTTTTAAAACTTGTTAAGTTTGTCATTAGAACTGACTTAAAGATCATGCCTGGAATCTTCAAGAATGAAAATTTGATGGCCGAAAATAGTAGTAGGATTCTTAATCCGTTTATTTGGTTGAGTAATTTTGATTATGAAATAATATATAAGCCTGGTTATTTGAACTGCTTAGCCGATATGCTAACAAGAGAGAATTCGCAGCCTGCAGCTCCCTCTCTAAGGATGTACCAACCCTGGCTCATCAAGCTCTGGTCCTAGCAGCGATAAAGGGAAAGCTCCTATTCAACCCTTGTACCAGCCGAGAAATGGTTTATTTCTGAAACCATGGGATGAGTCCATCTTTGAAGAAGAGAGAAAGTAACTTCTGGATTTTGCATCCAGAAAAGAAGCAGAAAAATATTTGGAGATCACTTTGATCAAGCAGATAGTAGCCAACCCTTTGAAGCTTCAGATATTAGAAATATGGGAATGATCAACGTTCATAAGTTTTGAGAATGCTCAGTCAAAACTAAAGAACTGCAAAGAACTCTGGATAGACTGTAATGAAGAAAATGACCTGCCTGTCTGGTATGTTGACATTGGAGAAGGCAACCTAACTTGGACATCCTATAGCTTGATTCTCCAATTCTGTCGGGAAGAAAGGTCAATTGTGATTTGTGGAGATTCGAGTAATCTCAGGAATAAATCTTGGTCTGGATGGACTGAGATATTTCTTGACAAGTTTTGTCCACGTGTAGACTGGGTAAACAGAAGGGCCAACTTCATATTACACCTGCAAGCAGATATGGAAGTAGCTAACCAGAACCATCGATGGTTTAAATTCCTGCTACACCACCAAGGAGGAAGGTATACTCGTTTGGAGCATACTGTTTTTACAGATCAAAAGTTTATCAAGCGTGACCGTCATGGAAACAGGATTGATGCCAAATTACATACCCGTAGACTCCCTCTTGACCTTCGGGTTGAGTCAATTTTTTACGGCGAATTCCTGTGTGAAGAGAATCCCATTTTCCATGGTTCTGATGTGGAAAGATGTTTCAGTCCTGATCTGTATCCCCTCATCCATCATGAAGATCCGTATCCATCATGTGATTACTTTTATGATGATGAAAATAGCTTTGGATTCGATTATCCCTGCGGTGGAGTCAACATCAGCGATGAAGAAGTCTGCATCTGTCGCCATGCAGGTGATCCATACGATTGAGAATCTGCTTTAGTTTATGAAAACCGTGGTGGGTCGGTCTCTGTCACTCCTCTTTGTATATGGTCAGGAATCTTTGTCAGTTTTGTTTGTAAATCAGTCTGTCTGTCATAATGAATTCTAGGTCCCCATATGTCTTCAGACCGCGAAGGGATGAGATAATGATAGTGCGGTTCCACTATCACCCCAGAATCTTTCTTTATGACTTGTTAATGTCAGTTTTGAGTCATCGGGTGACTGGCTAGCATTATATAAATAAAGGCTTCAGGCCTCATTTGAGGGAGGAGTTTTTTAGTGACGCTCATGTGCTGAGCTTAAGTTTGAGTCGAAGAGTATGCTCTGCAACTTGCCCCCAGCGGTATAAGATTGCATCAGAAATTCTATCTGTAATTTCGAGTATGAGTCTGTAAAAGAAGACTATGCTTTGCAACTTGCCCTCTGCTGGTATAAGATTGCATCAGAAATTCTAAGTTTGTTAAAGCAGTGATGAGCTTCGCCCTCCGAAGTCGATCTGCTCAGAGTCTAATGAATCTTCTTATTAGCTTACATCTGGACTCCATAGATCCTCTTTTTGCTCTTCTAAAGACGGGAATGGGAATTCTTGGTCTTTGAATGCCACAAACAAAATAATGTGTTTGAACTATAAGTGGTGCTTGTAAAAGTTTATGATCATGTTTTGGGGATTTCTTCCCACTTTTAAACCACATCAGCTTTGGAACTAAAATATTTCAGACTATTTGATTGTCACGTATGTTTAATCACTTGGTTTGATAATTTATAACGTACCCATCAGCCTCATTCGACCATTGAGATCATGGGGCACTCAAATTCCATAACCGAATTTAACGTTCGTACTCAATTTTGTTTTTCAGAAATTTGTTTAATGACAGAGTGGAAATAAATATACATGGTTGCCCAAAGCATTTTATGCATACATTATAATTTACAGGAAATTCAAGCATGAAACACACACCAAGCCATATAATTCTTTCACAGATACAATCATAAACAATAATTAAATAGTATGCAAACACAGAATTCACCATGGCATTCATATACAGCTAGAGACTTATCTTTTGCATGTGAAGGACGTTCCTCCTAGCCATATGCATTGCCAAGCCAAATCTTACTTTGACAAGCCACCTTTGAACTTGGGCTATGAATCTACAAGTGCAAAGCTCTCCCTCAATCCCACTCTACTTAGTTGAAACTCTCATGCAACCCACTGGTACCTAAATCCCCTCCACAACTGTCCCAATCCTCAATTCTCCTTTCCCATCAACCTGCACAACACCGGGAACAAGATCCCTTCTCTGAGTCAACAGTCTCTCGGGAAGCCTCCAGTTCCTTTCGAGCGCTATCTCCAGTTCCCTTCTAGCGCTCCAGCACATGCTGGACAGGAAGTCTCTGAATTGGGACTCCAAGGCACAAGCTGTAGGCCAGTTTTCACTGACAGACCAGTCTACCAGGGTTAATGGCATGCATAATTCATATTCAACAATGACATCTTCGATTCTTCGTTTCCTGTTATGGTACCAAGATTTGGCATTCGATGGTGATGGCAAGGGAGGAATGAAATTTGAATGGTGGTAGAATGCATGAAGGAACAAACCCCTCCTAAGCTTAATTTCTCACTTTTATAAACATAATTAAGGTTGCCATGTGGCCACTCTGCATGAATCTCCTCTTAATCCCATCTTATGATAATTGAACAATGCTTTAATTAAGGCATGGCTCTTAATCATAGTTTAAGAACTTGGTTTAAATTGCTAAGGTTTGGGAAATAAGCTTAATCCCACTATCACTACCCCACTTGTGGAATCATAGCCCCCCATCTCTTGTTTGTCCTTCCACTGCAGCCATTTAGAGATTTTATGTTAATATCAAAATGTACATCTTTACATAGTTTTGGTCATCCTGACCATTTGTTTCTGGCTTCTAGCCTTTTCATCACATTTACAAATTTACATCATGGGGGTCAAAACTGGGGTATTACAATAAAGTTTTACGTGTTTTCAGAACTGAAATTTATGTTTGCTGGGCGAGAAAAACTCTCAAATATTTAAATTTGTACCATTTATTCAAATGTTCTGAACCGTACTACTTGTAGAGAGCACAAGTCAAATTTTTTTTTCGACAAAGATGTCATTTGAATACCCTGCATGAGTACCAAGTCCATTAGTGAGATAACAAGTTTATTAAACAAGTGTTTGTCCGTAGTTAATTTTGCCAACCACAGAAAAACTCGATTGTCATTTGAATACCCTGCATGAATATCTAAGTCAATTTGTGAGATAACACAAGTTTATTAGATTCACACTCTAGACTCAGTAAAGGGAGGTGTAAAAGAGCTAACGATGTTGTTTGTCAATAATTAACTACAAAAAACTTTAAAGTATTTTTTCCACTTATAAAATTGGATACGATAGGAATATTTGGTTTGGGGACCAACTTTACATGTTCTGTGAGTAGGAAAAAATCTATGTTTTTTTTAAAAATATCTATTTCCTTTTTGTAATTGATGGAAGCTGAACTTTTTCATAAGGCAAGAGTGTGATTTTTTTCTTCATTCATTTATGCTGAACACTGGATAAGGCATTGTTATTGCCAATGTCTACTTTTTTGGTTAGTAATCACGACAAAATAAAAATCGTCAGTCAGATTTTGCATTGTAATTAATGGTTAACCTTGAAAATTACCATAGATGTTTCGTGTTATTGAAGGTAGTTTGATGATGATCTTCAAAATGTGATTTTTTGATACATCAGTATTAGAATTGACTTTCTATTTGTCATCCAGCAACTGCTCGGGCTGTTGGACACTTGTCAAAAAGTACTGAAGTGATGAAGCTCGTGAATGGCCTCATGAAGGCTCCAGAAGTGGCTACTACTATGCAAGAATTTACCACAGAGATGACCAAGGTTTTTTACTATCTTTATTCACTAAACATGATATTTACCTTCTCCCATTGTCCTGTTGTCTAGTAAATTTAATAATTGATGTGCACATTGGAGACAATTTACTGTGGATTGACACTGCAATCTGACTCTATGCTTTGGATGATTTTCCAGGCAGGCGTCATTGAGGAGACGGTGAATGATGCCCTGGATTCTGCACTTGACTCTGAAGATATTGAAGAAGAAACCGAAGAGGAAATTGACAAAGTATTAACTGAGATTGCTGGGGAGACAGCTGCCCAACTACCTGCAGCCGCAAGAAGAGAGAAGATTAAGCAACCTACTCTCGAGGAAAAAGAGAAACAAGAGGTATACCATTTTCATCCAATATTTTTCTATGTAAAGCTATGGTCATCTTTCAGTGAATGCTGACCTTCACATTTATTATTATTATTATATGAATGAATAAGAAAATTTGTTGGCTGCAGGAACAACCTGTTGCTGAGGGCGTTGATGATGAACAAGAACTGGAAGAGATAAGGGCAAGACTTGCAAATGTTCGTGGATAGATAATGACCGTTTATATGTGGAAACAGGAAAAAATTATGCCTGTGTGTAATGAGTTTCAGAGCATTCATGGAGTTATTCTAGAATGCAAATTGACATTAGATTGTTCAACTGTCATTGGAGCTCTACTAAATAGCTTGTATCTAGTTAAAAAGTATAAAACCATGTTACATCAGCATCAGCCAATGTAACAGTTTGTAGTATATCCCATACATCTACAGTTTCCAACATTATGGCATGCACAGATTATGCATTTTACTGACTGATGAAAAAGACACGCAGAAGCCGTTGGGTTGCTATTGTTCACAAGTCTAATTTAATATGCCAATGATTAACATTCCCTTTGATGTTCATTATATTGTTGGATCGCAGTATAATCAATCGATTTATCTTTTTGCTTCACGATATCTATTGGATTTAATTTGTGTATTGTATAACCCATCTTAATTAACACATTCATGAGCAACACCAACTTTGGATATTCTTTATTTGCTGTGGTGTTAGCTTCCAAATGACAAGCATTTAAAATGCTAATCCATCTGTGTTATGAGAGGAAACATCAACGCCTACATGTTACTTGTTAGATGGATCAATGATTTATAGATATCTGGAATATCAACATTTTAGGATTAATTTTTATGTCTGAACATTATGAGCATGGACCCATTTTAATGCATATCTGAGAAATTGAACACATTGATCATGGATCTCTTTTGCTGGATATCTGAGTATTTGAACAAATTCATTCAGAGCAGTTTATATAGGCCGTGTTGTGTGAACTGTGGTCCTGCACGATCTGAAATGCTATTTATCTGCATTTTTTGTTAATTATTGTGTAGTTTTTGGTGCTATTTTGGGGGCTAATAAATTTTTGCATGTACTGACAATGAGCTAGTGCTGATTGTGAAATATGCAAATCAGATATACAAATAAGGATGCCGATGTGTACAAGACAGTGAAGCATATGACATGCACATCGAAATAACTTTTCTGAAACAAGGAATAATATTAACATCATTGTATTTGATAATCATGATGCACATCAGAATATTTTCTGAAACAAGGTAAACACTACCATCACTACCATCACTATTTGATAATCACGATACAAATCAAAATAGATTTTCTGAAAGAAGGAAAGCAGCACAATTGATTGTTTGGAACTAATTAATTAAGCACCACGTTCCATAAGTGTTTCATATTCGGGAGTATTCAATGATGAAATGGCAAAGGGCATGACTTCTGAAAGAAGGAAAGCAACACAATTGATTGTTTGGAACTAATTAATTAAGCACCACGTTCCATAAGTGTTTCATATTCGGGAGTATTCAATGATGAAATGGTCAAGGGCATGACTAGGAAAAAAAGATTTCGGTTGCTATGATTATCTTATGAATTTGAATTTAACATATAAATAAGGTATCTCTTTTATATGTTTATATTTACTTGGGAGTGCCTTTGGATACAGTATAAATATAGTATAAATATGACCAATTCAACTATGAATTTAAATTTAACATATAAATCTAGATATCTTTTATATGCTTATATTTACTTGGCAGTGTTTGTGGTAATATGATTACTTTAAATATGTAAGTTGAAAATTACTTTAAATAATGTAAGTTGAACATTTTGTTTGCATGTGCATTGTTGAAAATTTTGAATGTATATTAATATTTTTAGAATCAATATAGATGTGAAACAATAACAAATATAAGAGGTTTAATTATATAAGAAATCAAAGATTAATCTCACGAGTGAGCTTAATTGGTTGAAACATATACCCAAACCATGTGTAATGGGGAAGACACAGGCCATAGATCCAAATTAGGTCATGTCGCTCAGGGTTACCCACCACCCTCCATCTAGTTAATTAGGGGAAGAGGGTGGGATTTCATGATGTTTCTGAATGAAAGACTGAAAAAAAAATGCACCTTTGAGTTAGCTTATAATTAAATGCTCATTATTTCAACAATAAATATTATAGACCATCTTTGAAATCACATTTTTGGTTAGCTTGTAATTAAATGTTCTCATTATTTCAACAATAAATATTGAAGATTATCTTTGACGTCACATTTTTGGTTAGCTTGTAATTAAATGCTCTCATTATTACAACAATAAATATTGAAGATTATCTTTGACATCACATTTTTGATGCTTCCCCTTCTTCATAAAACACTTAGCAAAGAATAGTACACAATAACTCCATGACTTTTAAGCTTTTAAATAGTGTTTTATAATACTAATTTATAGTGAAATTCATCTCATTTATACTTTTTAATATTTTTTTTTCAATTCCACTTATCAACCTACTTTTATTAGACTCTTTTATTTTAATATTTTTGTGCTAATTCAAACAAACTTTTATTAATGTAAATCTTTTTTTCTTCTAAATTTTATTAAAAATTTGTGAGTTCTCTGGTTTTCTAATTGTTGAATGTTACTATGTTTTAAAGTGTAACTAAATTTTTTATTATATCTATAAAGTAATAAATGTTATTGTCTAAAATCTTTTGGATTTTTTTGAGAACTATTTGAGCATGGAAGTTTTGACCATAGTTTATAATTATGTCAAGTTTTAGAATTGCATTACTTTGGAGTTTTATAATGCCCCAACATTTCAAGTACACATTCCACCTCTATTTGGGTAAAAGTATTTTTTACCAGGATTTTATTTAGTCTAATCTTGGACCAACACTGTTCTTCATATTGAATTATGACAAAGGTTTACTAAAGAATTACAAACCAACATTTTCTATGATAAACCAACTTTCTATTAATGATATTGTAGTCACATGTCATCAATTCCCTTATTGAAAGTTGTCACATACTGCCAGATGAAGATTTAGCTTGGCCTCAACATACATTTAAACTACTAAATGTATTATTATATACATAAAAATCTTAGTTATCTTAAAGATAAGTTAAGAAATATTTTGATGTACTCCTCTATTGTAGTTGATATCAATTATTTTTCTCTTATAATTATAAATAGGCGTGCTTGATGAGATTTTACTAGACTAAAGGATTTGAAGGACAAAATGCTAGTGAGTGGCAATGTCAATGGATGATAGTGTTAGGGTTCATAGGGATTAATGGTTCATTATGTATGGAATCATAGAGATGATAGGTTATTGTATGTTAAGGGGTTAAGTGTGCCCAAATTCATATTGTGTAATGTCTTCATAAAATATTGAATTCTCAATTTGACATAAGTTACAGGTGCATGCAAAATGTTTTTATATCTATGATATTATGTTTAGAAAACATGTCATGTAAAAAATAACATTTTTTTATTTGCATAGCACTCATTCTAAGATCTTTTTACTCTTGATGCAATCTCAAATATCTAGATTTATAATTTTAGAAATGACTCAATCAAAACCTTCTCTCATTGATATTAAAGAGTCTTTAGAAATTGAATATTGTCTATCATCAATTTTTTTCATTTAGGATAAGGTTTGAATTCTAAACCTTCATGAAAAAAATCTTAAAACTATGAAATTAAGATTTAAATTCTAAACCTTCATAAGAAAAAAATATTAAAACTATCAAATTAATATTAACTAGCATTTTCACCAAGAGGTGCAAAGGAACGCCGAGAGGGACAATCCAAATCAGAATATATAACAGATTTATTGAGCTTAACACTTTTACAAAATAGCAGGATATTAGCAGATATGGGATATCGTTGCTTTTCAAAACACGAGCAATGCCAACTGGTCTTAACAATGGACAACACACAATAGTTTGGCATTGCATGGAAGAAACTAATCTCATAATAAACAAGACTCCAATGTGTTGTTATAATTGATGGTGTAACAACTATAAAAAAGTAAAAACATGTTTAATACAAATCAAAGTATGAAATGAACAATAACAAGCCCATGTAGGATTCAACATAAAAAGACGGTGTTGGAAACATTTTAGGCCAGCATAAGGAGATCATGTACATGAAGATTGAATCGTCATGCTCTGAAATGGCAATGACCCTTTACCTTTTGCAAATTGTAAAGTTGTTTTTGAATCCTTTGCTTTGACAAATTCATGCAGTTGACTTGCCAACTAGATGTGCATAGTTGATTGAAGTAACTACACAAGAAACACATAATGATCAAAGCAAACACGTGTGAAGAAATTCCGGTTGTTCTTTGACCTGCAGAGAAAGGAATCCTATTAGAATTGCAAGGAAACATCAAAACATAAAATGAATATGAAATACTTGAACATAGTTTGTTCTTGGAATACAAAAATGTGATTTTACAAAAAGAAAGAGTCACATTACTCTCATAATGAGAAATGACAACAATGAAAATGAATTGAATAACAACAACAAAAAGTAAAACCATGAATAAAAGAAAAAAACACATGTAATGAAGAAAAGAAAGAAGGAAAAAAAACCTGAAGAAGAAACATAGGAGGTGCAATCAATATAGAAGAAGAAAATTTAGGCAAGTCGGTAAGAGTTTGAACATCAATGTCCATCTGAGTTGTCACTATAGAAACAATGCTTAAGTAAACCCTCCAAGGAGGAGAATGATCATCAAAGAGTGAAGGAAAAAGATCTGCTAAATATGTGTACAAAACATCTATAGAAACCAGTGGGAAAGAACTCGACAAATTGTCAGAAAGGACTTAATCGAATACAACATCCTTTCATTCTGTCACTTTGTAAGTGGAAGGATCATATAGATACAGAGCTGGTGAAATAAGTTCAAAGGAAATATTAATAAACCCTTGCAATTCTTATGTTAATAGAATAAAAGCATTCAAACGCACCGATACAAAACTTGTACCTTGACAGAAAATATATCAAAAAAATTCACCAAGTATAGAACTAAATGTAAACTATCCAAAGGAAATTAACCTCTAGACACCCTCTAGGAACATATTTAAAACCCTTGTTTTTCAAACAAAATTTTGAAGATCAAATGTGATTGAAATTGAAACAGATCAAAGAAGTGGATCCATATAACTTCTATCAAATGTTATATTGATTTTATTGATCCGTATATGCTGAGAGGATCTATAGATATTATACCCTTATATCTTCTATCAAATGTTATATTGACCCGCATATCTTTTATCCACTGTTTTTTAGCAGAGATTGGCCTTTACTAGTTTCTAGGCAAAAATCAGGCAAATATAGAATCGAGTTCCCTTTCAGATCCTCAGGAGTCCATTGAAACTGAAAAGAACTATATCTTTCTTTGTTGAAACATACATTTTTTTAATGCTATTATCATTCTTGCTTATTTATCAGTAGGTGACAAAAGGGAACACACATTCAAGAATGAAAATGTATCTTATTCACCTGCTTTTCAAAAGCAAGCAATTGACCTTGTTTTGGATCTTATGTTTCTATTTTACATGTACATGAAGGGAAGAGGATGTGACACAATCAATAGTTCATTGTACAGTACATAGTCAATGAAAATTAATCAAATTTATTTATTAAAGAAAAACGGTTTGCAATTGCAAAATACCCTAAAAAGCATCTTTTTAGAATAAGAATCAAGGAATAAAAGTTGAAACAATGGATTGAAGCCTTAGAAGCATGCTGTATAATGTGAAAAAATATTTCTAGTCACCATAACAAGAATTGAAGCTCCAACAAACATAAACTGTCCTATCCGAAGCACAAGGCCGCTACTTGTACCTGGCATTCCTGGCAGGTTCTTCATTGCAACCCTGAATGGAGATTTCTTTACAATTGAAAAATCTCCTATAACTACACCGGATGTTTAGGATCACAAGTGTCGAGAGTTGTGCTAATATCATCTAAAATGAAGATTCATCTGACAAGGCCAAAGTAATTTAAGTGCAAAATTTTCTAGAATATATGTTTCAAATGACCTATTGTGGCCATCGCAACAAAATAGCCCACTATAAATATACAATAACTTAAATAGCCCACTATAAATATACAATAACTTCAACAACCTCAGAAATATCCTGAAAACCACACCATGGATTGCAAACATCATTGCATAACAACCCAAAGAGCCATTTGAGATGATGACATGTTTCTTTCTCAAGACTGCAAACACTTCTTAGTGCCGATCCTCCGCAAATTACCTAATAGCATGGTCAAACGACGGACTTCTACATCAAAAGTCTCAGTACACCTGGATATCATAGAACTTCTTGCTTCATTTGATAATTTCTAAACTCTCAGATAATATTTGTTGTGTTGTTTCAGGCGTCTATATACGATGGGAGATGTTTCTTAGTTGAAGGAGGACCTCAAACCTTTCCAAATCACTACCCGCAAGGAGAAAAAAATAGAGCCATCATTCTCTCCGAATAAAACATGTTAATAATACATAAAGAAACATTAAAACATTGTCGTTAATGGTGCAGCAACTACTAATTAAAATTCTAAACCAACGCACACTTACCTTCTCATACTTGACCCTGTTGTTTAAGGGCAACTTAAATCAATTTTGATCTGTATCTTCTGTCCAGAAAGCTGAATAAGGATGGATTTTCTGGTACCATACCACAATATATATCCTATGCTTGGAAAAAATACTAGTATATGACCAAATAATTTGCCAAGTTAACTTCTACTTTAGGCACGCCTATCTATCAATTGTCACCCCAGTTGACCATATTACATAACATTTGTCAATTGTAAATATGTTGGTTTATATACTGCCAAGATAAACGAGAAACGACTTCATCTCTCTGTTCATGTCTCTCTGCAGACGAACAATAATAGATGCCATGGTAAATTACAAAATCCAATTAACTCTAGTAGCTATCGTAAACACAAACTAATCAACAAAAATATAGAGCAGAACATGTGCTTCCTAAATACCAATGCCTTGTTTGACTTAAGAGCATTCCCCCTACTCCTCAAGTCTACGATACAGATCCAGAGGAACATCTACTTGCGCAAACAATATGTAAACAAGAGAATATGATATGTAAACAACAAATAAAGAATATAACTTTAATACCTAGGAGAATGAAGAAAGGTCCAGATTAGCCATTCAAAATGCTTGGGCGAATGAAGAAAGGTCTTATATACCATAATTTCCTATTTCCCAAAGATCAATTAATTTTCAAATCAAGAAGAACACTAGTGCACAATTAATAAAAATCAATGATTAAAGTGGCTTAAAAACTGTTCAACCATGCCCTGTTTATTCCTCGATTTAGTTTCAAGCAACTCACGGCTAATCATTATGGATGGCGCGTGCTACTGTAATCAGATCGCTTCAATTAATGGACAATACATAAACCACTCTAGTCGAGAAAATCAAAGGCATGAAAACAACACACCATATTATTCAAATAATACTCCTTGCAAAATCCACCAACAATATGAAAGATATTGAGAAGTTCGTACAGTATGAACCTTAACATCCACTTCGAATTACTCGAATTTTAAACACCCAACCACTTCTACAAAAAGCTATATTATTCAGATCAAGCGGTTAAGCTTGTCATTCAAAAAAGTCTCCCTGCAATATCCACCAACAGTATGAAGATGTTGACAAGTTTGGACAATTTTCCTTTGACATCCACTCCAAATTACCCAAACCACTTCCGCAAACATGAGACCGTGAGGCAAAACCTATATTATTAAGACCAAGCAGTTGGGCTTGTCAGTACACCAGAACCAACCAGTAAAACATATTCCAATGCGACAGTACCTCATAAAAATTGCCAAAAACTCAACGAACTCACAAAATCGAGATTCTTTCGCATAAAATAGCTCATTTAACTCGTGGAAAACTCTCACATAAACCAGATAAGACAAATCACTAAGACCACTGGCTTTGACATAATTGTCCTATAAATAATATTCAGAATGGGGTTTCATCAATGACCACCAATGAACATCAACTTCTAAATATACAAAATTAGACGCAATCATAAGCGACAGATGGAGTACCCATTAAGCTAATGACTTAAACTACTACTGTGAATTTCCTACAAGGACATTTGCACACGAAACATCAACCAGTAGTGGAATTCCAATATCAACCACTTATACTATGAAACAGAACTCGACACAGTTCTCGTTTTTCTCTCTCCTAATTTTAGTAGCTATTTTTAGCTCCGTTTCAAAAAGCGTTGATGCTAGTATCACACATTTTCATTTTGAGGCACTTTTTTGGGCCTTCGAATTATCTTTGTCGTAAAATATATTTAATTTCTATTTTCAAGTGTGTTTTTAGAAATTTAACAAAATAACATACATTTATAAGTAATTTATAATAAAAAACATATACATTTTGCAATTGTTTCTAGAAAATAAGACATTTTTATGGACAAAATAAGACTTTTTTATTGACAAAATTATAAAAAAATTCAGAAAATAAAGACATTTAAAACCATTTTCAATGAATTTTTAGAGATTTTTTCTATAAAAACGATACTATTTCATATTATTTTCCGAAAAGTGACGATTCACATAAATTCAAGAAACAATATAGCATATATTTGTAAAAAACATATTAAAAATACTATATATAGAAATTTTATTTCTAAAATAAAGTCTGAAAGTCAAAACATTACTAATATATCTTATCAAAAAATTGCCAAATTTAAAATTTTCTACAAGACATGAAACTAATCAACACTATAAGTTATTAGGCACTTTTAGTCTCTTGTAATATTTATTGGAATGAGCATAGCTGACACATACATCTATCTTCACAGATTTTTGTATTACTTTGTGGTTTACAGTCTTTTACTATTTCATCCATTAATAGAATTTGGGTTTTTTTTATATTACTATGTTCTTTGCAATATCTTCTTTTGTATATTTCCATTTTATCTTTCTTCCTTCATTCTATGAAAAAACTAGATCAAACATCTCTTCCCTATTCCATTGATTTTTATGAACATGATACATTATAAACAGGGAAAATATATTTAATGAATTCGAACACAGATGTCTAAGTGTTAAGACTCCATAGGAGCCCAAATATTTGTATTTTATCAATATTAAAAAGAAAATATATGATTATAGCAAGTGACTATAATCGCAATCACATTAGAGAAAACAAATAATTGATAGAAACACACAAAGCCTAGTTCGTGGCTTAAAAATTTAGACATGGAATATATCTATATATCTATGTAGAAAGGTTGAACACCACAAACTTCACAAGGAGGGTTATCTTAATTGGCAATATAAAATATGCCTTTGCACCATTCTTAAAAATATATTTAGAAAGATAGAACACTTCAAACTTCACAATGAGGGTTATCTTAATTGTCACTATATGCCTGCCCACCACTCTTATCAATTGTC
>LPNX011217725.1:34995-48990 GCA_001517045.1 Pseudotsuga menziesii | reverse complement strand
TATTTGTTAGAGTGGTGAAATTATTTATGATTTTTTTGTTTGTTTGTTTAATATGCAAATTTCAAAAAAGTTGTAATTTATCTCTTGAAGAAAAAAAATTCCAATTTAGTTGTTGATTTTAAAGTTTTTGTAAACGAGAGTATGGGATGTATGGGATGTTTAGGCCATGGCTCTATTTTTTAACAAAAAAGAAAAAATTGTGTATGCTGGTATCAACACTTTTCTATTTGGGGGGTGTTTTTGGTGTTTTTTTTGCAAAAATCAACGTTTTTCTCTCTAGAGTTCTCGTTCATAGTATAAAGTTCTCGTTTCATAGTATAAGTGGTTTATCATGTTGAAAAAACATATCACATCAACATACCTAATTACATAATTACAAAATAGTGGGGAGTGAACATAGTAAAAGAAGAGAGAGCCAACTACCAAAATAAAGAAAAAAATATAGCACTAGCCATAGTATTCAATGAAAACCATCAAAACTGAGATAATTGTTTATGCTTATCCTGCGAGCACACAGTTTTCCAAGAAAAAACCTAATATTTATAGTTATATAAAGATACCTAGTGTCAAACCTTCCTACAAAAGGTGCAATTGCCAATGTAGTCCAAGGCTCATCCAGCCCTAACCATTCAATAGTTTCACAGGCCTATGAGCAGTCCAAAGTCCTAAAATTAGTATTGGAAATAGTTCAAAGAAAATAATCAACACTTGTGAGCACTACATTTGCAACAAAACAAACAACATCCAGTCCAAGGCTCATCCAACCCTAACCATTCAACGATTTCACATGCCTATAAGCAGTCCAAAGTCCTTTTAAAATTACTATTTGAAATAATTGAAAGAAAATAATCAACACTAGTGAACACTAAATTGCCACAAAACAAACAACATACTCCTAACATAAAATAAAACGCCTTTTGTAGTTACATAACCAAACTACATGCACAACAACTAAATTAGAACCATTGTGAAACCATCATTGTGGCAAGCTTCAAAACTTCCTACGAGTGTTGCAACTGCTAGGAAAACTCCAAACCATTCAACGGTTTTACATGCCTATAAGAAATCCAAAATTCACCCAAAACTAGCACTGGAATTAAGTCAAACATCAGGTTAAATAACCAACATATGCTCAAACATCAGGTTGAATAACCAACATATCTCATCAACAAGATCAATCAATGAACGAGTGGAGAAGTGCAGCTTAAGAAATAAATGAAGACACGAAGAGAAATCCAACCACCAATGTCAAAAAAACATATACGTTGAAAAAAGTATTTAATGAAGATAATCAACCCTGAAATCATTGTTTCTGGTTTTCTTGCGAGCACCAAAATTGCCAAGAAAAAGCCAACTACCAATGTAAAAAAAATGCGTATACGTTGAGAAAATCCTTCAATGAAGATAATCAACACTGAAATCATTGTCTCTAGTTTTCTGGAAAATTAAATTAAAACCCTGTGTGTAACCATCTCTGGGGCTAGCTTCAGAACTTCCTTCGAATGTTGCAGCTGCAAAGAAAACCCCAACCCTTCCAAGTATTTTAGACGCATAAAAGCATACATAACAAGCATATAAAACAAACTAAAAATATGAAACATACGTGATACTATCTTCATGACTAGTTTAAGAACATCCTCCTAGCTCAACACCTACCAAAAAGACCTTCACCTTTTAGCAATTTTACAACCATATGAACAAACATAACATGCATAGAAATAAATTAGAAACTAAACCCTATGTGGAGCTTCCTGTTGGATCCACACCTGCCAAAAACACCCTAAACCTTGAATTTACTTTTAAAGGCCTCTAAAGAAACACACCATGAGTAGATTATAAAATCAAAAGCTACAACCTGCCGGAGACTATCTCAGTGGCTAGTTTCAGTGCTTGCTGCTAGCACTGCACCTACCAAAAGAATCTAACCCTTGAACGGTTTTAAAAAAGTATAAACAAACTTAACACCCATAGGAAACATATTAGAACCTAAAACCTGTATGAGACTACCTCGGTTGGTAGTTTCAAAACTTCTTGCAAGTGAAACACCCGTCAAGAAATCCCTAACCCTTTCGACAATTTAATAGAACTACAAACAAACATGACAAGCAAAGAAAATAAAATTAGAACCTAAAACTTGTGTGAATCTATCTATGTGGGTGTAATTGAAAATCGATCCAAAATCCATTTGTATTGTATTCCAAGAGAGGGAAGAACACTGAGGACACAGATACATCCATGACACTTACTCGCACAATCTCATGAAAAATGAAGAGAAGTGAATGAGAATCACTATATAAATTTATAGGTGGATATGACTAAATTAACAGTGAGGGAAAGGCGGTGGAAGAAAATGAACGATGATGATCAAGAGCCAGCTGGAAGGTATAGAAGAAAGCAATCGTAATTATTATAAAATGGTGTGGAATGGATTCCTTTCACCGAGTGAATTTGATGTGCTGTAGCAACGAATATATGTTGCCTAGTTTGTTTGCCATAGCGAATTTATGTTGCCGGTGAATTTTTGAAGGAGATAATTTGAAAAGATACTTTAAATTGCACAAGTCCGGGAACTCTAACCTATTTTTCACTGAAATTTAAGGCTATAGACTTGCTGTGGACTGTCTTCCCCTCAAATTCCATAAAATGTTCCAGTTTTCACCCAAATTGTCTGAAAGAATACTTTAAATTGAAGAAGGCTCGACAATCTAAACAAATTTGAAACCTCTGACAATATACTCCCATGCTCTCCGATCAAGACAAAACTCAAGCTTAAAGCAAGGCCAATATCGCCAATAGATACTGACAATACAATGAATCGACGACCATTCTAAGATCTGGACCCTTTCAAAACAGTTAAAATGCACATAATTTAACCATGGAAAAGAAATAGACAGGTTGAGTCTCAATAACAACGATTCTTGCACAAATTTTACCACGCAAAGTCCACCGAAAACCTTGAAATGCAACAAATCTAGTGACGGGGCAGGTTTCGATGTCCTCTGATTCGCCAAATTCCCATTGAAGTCCTTATCGAAAACGTCGCATAGTGATCGACATGGAAATGCATGAGGAAATATGCAACCGAAAACTGGTCTGCTGAGCAGAATCCATCCACGATGAAGGGCATGTTGGGAATGTGCTTGGATTGAAGGCATAGTTTCTTAGCAAAAGTGAATTGCTTGAATCTGCCTCCAGAATTCACAACCGGGCCCGTATATGAATGAAAATAGGACAATACTTACAAAAGGTTAAATCATTCATTGAGGGAAATTGTGTGCAGAAAATTGAGTAAATCTTAGTAGGATTGTGTGCAGAGAACTAATTTTTTAACTTTGATGAGGCTTAAATAGTTCTTACAAGAAAAATGAATTTACGTTGAAGGTGTTTTGTTAATTGGGTTTTGATGTAGCCCGATTTGGTAAACTGAGTGTGCTTTTCCTATTTGCTGCTTCAGGGTCCGTCCTATGCACATCTGGATTGACAAACCGAGTGATTTTCGATCTGACAAGATTCATGATTGACAGGTTGGGCAATGGATTTTGGATATATGTTTTGCATGTTTTGCTTGGTGTTTTGTTATAATTAACACGTTTTCTTTTTATTTTATTTTTTATATTTCCAGTTGGAGGAGCTTTCATAAGTAGAAGTAAACGCATGCTATTTGTACTATTTTCAGCTCGCCACCATGACAACCAAAAAATATAAAACCCAAGTGACATATGTTACATCCCCAATTGTCAATAATAATAATAATAATAATAATAAATGTCTTAAGCATCAAGAACCCAATTATACATATGATACAACCACACAACATCTACCCTCAAAGCGTTCTCCTAGAGTTCAGGTATACTATCGAGATATAAACATCTTTCCCATGGACTTGTATTCATTCATAATACACCTTCATTTGCGCTTCAAAAGCTAATCAAAATAATAACATAAGCTTCTTGATCTCACATCATCCATACAGTGCATCCAAAAATTTAGATAAGCATGCTTTCCCCCTTAATAGAGGAATACTTATATGCAGCTTCAGCTATCATTTTGGGACAACACACATTTCGACATATAATGAATTGCGACTAGTATATGGATTAATTGATCAAATTCACTGTTTCAATTTGTTAAACTATAGCCCCCACCAAGTTACAAAATTATTCTCCTCTTTAGCAAGGACGTCCTATTTGAAAGACTACCTGTTATTTCATTCATAATTAGTGAAACAAAGAGGTACACTTCATTCGTACCCATAGCCTATTTCTATAATCATCAACCAAAATCATTATACTCAAGGCCTTACATCTTAGTATGTTCCAACATTTCTTAAATTCCTAGATGAGCAAGAGGGTGAATACTTATTGTAGAAGATGTTTTCCCATTTCTACTAACATGAAATTTATGATAAATCACATGGAACATTAAGTTCAATTCATCTCCTCATGTTTTCATGCAAAATCATTCCTTGTGTTAACATCATTACTTAAGTATATAACATATTATCATGTATAAATTAATACCAAGATAAATCACAGCATCAAAAGCGAAGATGAAATGTACAAGATGCAAACATAGGGGAGACATCAATGTATGTGGTTCACCCCATACTGAGGGTTACGTCCACCAAAACTTAGTTAGCTTCTCTTATTACAAGTCAACATATGAATGTATACAACCCACATCACACATGATGTGTTATCCTTTTTGCTTTTCACAGTTTTTTATCCAATCAGACAGACCTTTACATTATCAAATCGAGACCTATGTCCCTTAGAGGTATCTCTAGGAAATTTGTGGGTAAGCATGCCCATCTTTTAAATCATCAATGATGTACAATTACACTGTAAATCTGAAATCTAAGGATGTCCAAAAATCATTTTTAAGACAATCAATATATATATCATGAGTTTTAACAACCTCCGGGATTCCATGAATGACTTTCTTAACTACAAGGTCAGATAATGCATTATTATCCAATTACATGAAACTTTAGTAATTAAGAAAACCCCCTTTAAGCGACTAACTACTATATTTCATACTTATTCTAGAACCGCTTTGGCCCTTTTCATACATTCCTAGGACCTCACCTGCTACTTAACATAATGCCTTCTTTCTTGACTCTATAACAATCCATGGTTCCCTTTCCTTTTAAGCTTTACTATTGGGTCCCCATAGCTATTCGAGCAACATATAATTAAAACTCACTTAAATTATTTATATGTATATCCATATAAATACAGTTTGGTTTTCACCGAGTTTTCTTGAGGTGGGATTGGTTGTGGTTTTCAGTATAACTGAGCGAATCGTGTCTGGTCCTACCCAGCCAAACGTCCTAGGTAAACAATCAAAACAAAGGCCGACTCGCCTTTACCCCGTGCCAATCGATGGGTCAAGGAATACCATAAAAAAAATAATGCAAGGCAGAATCGCCCCTTCTACACTTCTTGACAGAATTGAAAGGATTTTTAAGATACGTGATTTAGCCTATCCTAAATCTGGGAGACGAACTGATCACAATTATGGGGAATGAAACGCTCCCTGAATCAATCAGTCCATTAAAACTCAACACTGACAGAGATATCCTTTCTAAGTTCTACTTTGGATGAGCCATAATACTTATTACGTAAGGAGTACCGATTAAAACAAATCCATTTTCCTTTATACCAGTTGCTTTTGTCAGTCAACTAACAAAACGATGTTTCCTTCTGTCAATTTGTATGGTTGGGTCTAGCTGGCTCCAAGTAAAATGAGGTATCTATGTTTTATTCTTAGACCTGCACTAAAATGCCATTTCAAACAATGGAAAATTCACAACAGTCCGATTTTTAATCTCTCGGTCATATCGCATCTCTGGTTTATCCCTAATCTGCGCTGACAATGAACGTGGGAATGCTATACTGATGCTCGAGCCAAACGCACTGTCCGATTCAAAATGAATCTAGGGTTTCATTCAAGTTCGGTAATGAAAATCTAGAATACAATGATGGGAAGGCTAGATCGCTACTCAATGAGACACATAGTTCGACACGAATCAAATTCTAAATATTTTATTCTAGATCTGCTAATAAATAGTCCTAAAAAAGGGGGGGGGGGTTTCAACGTTAGTAAATAAACCTATGAGGTATTAAACATTGGCATCCAAACCCAGGCACACATGGGGTCGCACTATGATGGTGATCCGTAAAAACATAGTTATAGAAGTCAAAGTGAATCTTACCCAGTTATAGAAGTCGAAGTGGATCTTACCCGGCTCACATACATCTTGTTTCCAAGAAGCATCCTGGAATGATGTAATTAACCTTTGGCGCAGGCACATACTCACTCCAATCTCCAAGTAGACTGTAGTTGGTCCAGATAGTGAATGGTTGGTTTCCCATTCCTCTTGATAGAGAACTCTCCCAAAAGGTTGTGCCTGAAAACACCTTTTATTTCCCCTTCATCCAAACGCCAAGAGGCTTATACATTGGTCCAAAACTCGGGGGAGGTACAACTTAGATTCAAACACAGAGGTTGACAATGTTATTCATTAAAAAATAAACACTGGGAAAAAGCTTCACAACTTAAGCACTATAGCGATCCTCCTCCTCCAGACTTAGCGATCGATCATTCCCCCTCATCATGCATAGGTCCCTAAAAAAAACATAGGGATCTTCCTCATGGAAATGCAGATAGTCTCCTCTTTTTCTTTTCCCCCATCCACAAAGAATTTTGTTTCCTATAAAAAGAAAAAAGGGTTGAAACGGTCTTCCCCTTTGTGTGCTAAGTTTCCAAAAGTCAAGGTAGAAACTCGTGCCACTAAATTTGCCGAGGAGGATTTCCCTAATATCAGGCCCAAGATCAGCCTCCTTCACGCGGAGGAGATTCCTTTCAATGCTGGATCCTCTTAAGTGCATGTTATGCCTTTCATTTAAAACATACATTTAGATATATGCCTTCTTAAAACTATATTAATATATATATATATACTTATATATAATTATATATATACCTAAGTACACGCACAGGTTGTATTTATTTATCCAATTCAACCCATGGATAATATATATATATATACATATATATATTTATGTCATTTGCACATATTATATTTGTTATATATGTGTTTTATACCGGTTTTTAATGTCACTCTTACCCAAATTGGCGACTATAAAACCCACCAATAAATATCGTAGCGAGCTTCCCTCTGCCACATCTTTTGGGTCATGAAAAACTAGGTCCCCAAGGTGTTGTCAACCACTAGGATCTCCTCCTAGTGGACTCGGTTGTCCGAATGAAGTTGTAGTCATGTCTTAAGCCTCCCAAGTCCATGACTTAGGAAATCACATCACCTAACATACAAGGTTCTGCTGGTGGGGCCTTGGCCTTGAGCTCCTCACCAGAGAATAAATACATTCAGAAATTACAAAATATTCAGAGGCATTTAAGAGGGATATTACATCCTTCCCCCCTTAAGATAACACCGTCCTCGGTGTTCCAACATTTTATTTGACCAACTTTCCTTCTTCTATTTCGTCATCTTTCTTCTTTTCATCTCTTCATTCTGAACCCCAGAGATCTTTTGGTACTTCTCAAGTCCCTATCGTTCAAGACCTGTAATTCCCTGTAACAAGTTCGGGTCTAGCCCAATTTTCTTCAGTACATCATGTCCAAAATTCAACTTAAACATAAGCCATAGATCCCTTTTGCATTGTAACAATCTGCAATTTATGGGACACTTTCTAGTTTTTATTGGTATCATAATACCCAATTATTTTCATAATGTAATTTATTCATCAACAAAACATAATCACTACCCTTTGGGTGTTGGTTTTATCTCCAACCCTTGGATAGTTATGTCATCCTCTTCCTGAGGAAATCCTTTCTTCACATTTAGCATGTAACAACTTAATTACTTGGAAATTTTTTAACATGTTTTACGTTCGTTATGTTTCCAAACTCCCTCGAGTTCCTTTTCCATTCTTGTGTGGACTTACAACAATTTCCGAGGTTACTCTCCCTTTTAACCACTAGTTAAAAGTTTTCTCCTCAGTGACATCAAACAACGTCCTATCTTCCAGATGTCCAGTTTTTTCCTAGGTCTTTTTTTGCCACACCACATGCCTAACACCAATGTACTCACGCGGCAATCGCTTTCCTAACACCATTGTGCTCCTGCAGCATACATGCCTAACACCAATGTGCTCACACGGCAATCACTTGCCTAACACCATTGTGCTCCTGCAGCATTCAAATTTTTCCTTGTTCGTATTTAGTATAAATTTCAACTTTGACTATTCGTAACGCACACTCCTTGGTGCTTAGCATGAATTTATTGTCATTCTCTCGATTCGTGAATTGGCTACACGGTTAGTCAAAGCATCTATCGATAACCCAAAATTTCATTAATTAATCATTAGAATTTCTTAAGTTGCAGCGATTTTAATCATCATTCATGAGTTATATAATCCTGTAAATCAATCTAGAAAAATTACTCCTTACTCATTTCTGAGCAATTGAGCGCAACTTATATACGCAGGCGGATTTCTATATCATAGTGCACGTTGAATGCAACAATGGTCATAATATTGGTGAAGCCTGCAATGTCAGTATATAAACAACATCATCCACAGTTAATCCTTGGCTTATAAAACCTTGAACTTGACAATTTATAATAAGTAGAACATCACCCATCTTTAACCTTATTATTTAAGGTAGCGAATATTTTTACTAACAGTCAATTCCGATTGATAGTGTTCCCAGCATATCCTGCAATGTTAGCATATAACATTAAACAACATCCATAAACTTATTATTTTCAATATCAATATCTTTAGACATCCTTGCTCAGCTATATTTGGATAATTACTAGTGAGAGGATATTCCAACTTTACACCACATTCATGAGTGGCAATGCTAGGAACATGGAAATTCCAGTAACATCAGTAATCCAAAGTAAACAAAGTAAACTGCTTACCATAATTTCATACCTCAACTACTTATGTCGTATCTTAAAAATTTTCTAGTTCATCAAAATGAGATCCTTTATATAGGTGTACTCCTTCTATACGACCAGTAACATTCGGCACAACACATCATGCTATTTACCTTAGCTGTATTGTGGTCCAAGTTCATAAGCAGTCTAGTTTTGTTTTCTTGAAGAAACATTGTAAGGAATGTGGTCGTTCTTGTGAACATGTATAAGAGATCAATAATTCTGATGAAGATGTATAAATAGCTACATAACCCAATTTCTTGTACAAAAATAATTATATGCAAATGATATTATAGTATTGGTATTATTGTAGCTAACCTGAATTCTCTTCCCAACAATTCTGAAATTCAAGTCCTATCCTTAGCATCCACTTAGTATGCTAATGGTATTCAACATTCACAAGTTAATCAACAACTTATGATAAAGAAGTTAACATTCACTTTCCGGGAATTTATTGTGACACACAGGTTTAGAAACCGAATAGCATTTTCTCTCATCATTCATTTATTATGTGTAACAACTAACCATTACCAGATTTATTAGTTCATGATAGCTAGACTAGATTAAAATAACGAAGCATGATTCTTCCTTATGACATATGCTTTTAGGGCCTGAGGTCGTATGCTAGTTATGTGCATGCCTATAGGTGAAAGGGTTTTGTTCGAACTAATGGACGCAAATATTGAGAACCATTACCTCCTCCTACCTTTGATCTTAATGCTCAATCAATAAATTTGTTTTGGCTATTCTTAGTCATGCACCTCAACCAAAGTATTCATTACCAACATCTATATGCAATCGCACCCGTTCGACTAACAGGTATCCATACGATTTAATGCAATTTGTTTGTTCCTGGTTTACATGAAATTCCAAATGTAAGGAGGTGTTTCATAATGTTAGTATTTTTAACACCACTAACATTCATTTGATACCATTTTTATTTTGTAAAATATTGACAATATGATATCTACCTTTAGCATAGCTACCATTTTAGCATTACTTACCTTTGTGCTTAAACCCTTTTACTATATGTGATAGTTTGTGGCAAATCTTTTTTAGAGAGTTTTCAAGGGTAATACAGTTACTCCTAAATCATCAACTTATCAATGTTCCCTTTTAATAGCTACCTTGCCATCCTCAAGGAATTCAGGTAAGTTATGTATGTATATTTACATCTACATATCTATAACCATATTCCCTCACATAATGATACTTCTAATACTTTGGAGTATACTCTCATGAGCCACTTATATTTACAAATAATGACCCTGAAATTAGGTCTAGAAGACTTATATTCAATATTCAATTCTCATTAGGTCTTTAGGTAATTAGGGAACCTTTTCAATGCTACTCTTTAACAATATTATTTACTGTGTTTAACCTATCACAAATTCATATACATCATGTCATTAACAACCAATTCAACTATGAAAGTAGGTTCTAAAGGTCACTTCTTTCAACAATTCAACTCCCACATTACTATTATAATAACAACTACTATATTACTTTCATCGACCATGAGTTTGTCTAAGAAGACTTCTATACTTCATTAAGAATTTATTGTGCAATTCAAATAGAGACAAAACAATTGTCTTAGCCATTCATAAACCTCTTAGAAATTAATCAAGGAAATAGCAAGATACCTATGTACTTATGTCGTCGGCTTGACGTGGAAGTGGCAAAAGTAATGGTCATATTCATTGTGATTTTGAGAAGACGTTCCACCTTCTCTTGCACAACTACAAGGTCAATAAATATCTGCGTTTGGTACATCTTAAGGTACATGTATTGCAGAACAATGTGAACTTGTTGATTTCTGCTATCACAAGGAAAAACTCAATCATTAGTTCCGAAACGAAATATGTAGGAGCATTTTGAGCCCAAATAGGCCCAAGTGTTTCAAATCTTGCTCTGATACCATCTGTTACATCCCCAATTGTCAATAATAATAATAATAAAAATGTCTTAAGCATCAAGGACCCACTTATACATATGATACAACCACATAACTAATTCTACCCTCAAAGCGTTCTCCTATAGTTTAGGTCTACTATCGAGATATAAACATCATTCCCATGGACTTGTATTCATTCATAATACACCTTCATTCGCGCTACAGAAGCTAATCAAAATAATAACATAAGCTTCTTGATCTCACATCATCCATACAGTGCATCCAAAAATTTAGATAAATATGCTTTCCCCCTTAATAGAGGAATACTTATATGCAACTTCAGCTATCATTTTGGGACAACACACATTTTGACATATAATGACTTGCGACTAGTATATGGATTAATTGATCAAATTCACTATTTCAATTTGTTAAACTATAGCCCCCACCAAGTTACAGAATTATTCTCCTCTTTAGCAAGGACGTCCTATTTGAAAGACTACTCATTATTTCATTCATAATTAGTGAAACAAAGAGGTACACTTCATTCGTACCCATAGCCTATTTCTATAATCATCAACCAAAATAATTATACTCAAGGCCTTATATCTTAGTATGTTCCAACATTTCTTAAATTCCTAGATGAGCAAGAGGGTGAATACTTATTGTAGAAGATGTTTTCCCTTTTCCACTAACATGCACTTTATGATAAATCACATGGAACATTAAGTTGAATTCATCTCCTCATGTTTTCCTGCAAAATCATTCATTGTGTTAACATCATTACTTAAGTATATAACATACTATCATGTATGAATTAATACCAAGATAAATCACATCATCAAAAGCGAAGATCAAATGTACAAGATGCAAACATAGGGGAGACATCAATGTACGTGGTTCACCCCATACTAAGGGTTACGTCCACCAAAACTTAGTTATATTCTCTTATTATAAGTTAACATATGAATGTATACAACTAACATCACACATGATGTGTTATCCTTTTTGCTTTTCACAGTTTTCTATCCAATCGGACAGACCTTTACATTATCAAATCGAGACCTATGTCCCTTAGAGGTATCTCTAGGAAATCTGCGGGTAAGCATGCCCATCTTTTAAATCATCAATGATGTACAATTACACTGTAAATATGAAATCTAAGGATTTCCACAAATCATTTTTAAGACAATCAATATATATATATATATATATCATGAGTTTTAACTACCTCCTGGATTCCATGAATGGCTTTCTTAACTACAATGTCGGATAATGTATTATTATCCAATTACATGAAACTTTAGTAATTAAGAAAACCCTCTTTAAGCGACTAACTACTATATTTCATACTTATTCTAGAATCGCTTTTTCCCTTTTCACACATTCCTAGGACCTCACCTGCTACTTAACATAATGCCTTCTTTCTTGACTCTATAACAATCCATGGTTCCCTTTCCTTTTTAGCTTTACTATTGGGTCCCCACAACTATTCGAGCAACATATAATTAAAACTCACTTAAATTATTTATATGTATATCCATATAAATACAGTTTGGTTTTCACCGAGTTTTCTTGAGGTGGGATTGGTTGTGGTTTTCAGTATAACTGGGTGAATCGTGTCTGGTCCTACCCAGCCAACCATCCTAGGTAAACAATCAAAACAAAGGCCAAATCACCTTTACCCCGTGCCAATCGATGGGTCGAGGAATACCATCAAAAGAAATAATGCAAGGTAGAATCGCCCCTTTTACACTTCTTAACAGAATCGAAAGGATTTTTAAGTTATGCGATTTAGCCTATCCTAAATCTGGGAGACGAACTGATCACAATTATGGGGAATGAAACTCTCCCTCAATCGACTGGTCCATTAAAACTCAACACTGACAGAGATATCCTTTCTAAGTTATACTTCAGATGAGCCAACATACTTATTACATAAGGAGTGCCGATTAAAACAAATCCATTTTCCTTTACACTAGTCGCTTCTGTCAGCCATCTAACAAAACGATGTTTTCTTCTGTCAATTCGTATGGTTGGGTCCAGCTGGCTCCAAGGAAAATAAGGTATCTATGTTTTATTCTTAGACCTACACTAAAATGCCATTTCAAACAATGGAAAATTCACAATAGTCCGATTTTTAATCTCTCGGTCATATCACATCTTTGGTTTATCCCTAATCTGTGCTGAAAATGCAATGTGGGAATGCTATACTGATGCTCGAGCCAAACACACTGTCCGATTCAAAATGCATCTAGGGTTTCATTCAAGTTCAGCAATGAAAATATAGAATACAATGATGGGAAGGCTAGATCGCTACTCAATGAGACACATAGTTTGACACGAATCGAATTCTAAATATTTTATTCTAGATTTGCCAATAAATCGTCCAAAAAAAAGGGGGGGTTTCAACGTTAGTAAATAAACCTATGAGGTATTAAACATTGGCATCCAAACCTAGGCGCACATGGGGTTGCACTATGATGGTGATATGTAAAAACACAGTTATAGAAGTCGAAGTGGATCTTACCCGGCTCGCATACATCCTGTTTCCAAAAAGCATCCTGGAATGATGTAATTAACCGTTGGCGCAGGCACATACTCACTCCGATCTCCAAGTAGACCGTAGTTGGTCCAGATAGCGAATGGTTGGTTTCCCATTCCTCTTGATAGAGGACTCTCCCAAAAGGATGCTCTTGAAAACACCTTATATTTCCCCTTCATCCAAACGCTGAGAGGCTTACACATTGGTCCAAAACTCAGGGGAGGCACAACTCAGATTCAAACACAGAGGTTGACAATGTTATTCATTAAAAAAAAACACTGGGAAATAGCTTCACGGCTTAAGCACTGCAGCGATCGTCTTCCTCCAGACTTAGAGATCGATCATTCCCCCTCATCATGCATAGGCCCCTAAAAAAAACGCAGGGATATTCCTCATGGAAACACAGATAGTCTCCTCGTTTTCTTTTCCCCCATCCACAAAGAATTTTTTTTCCTATAAAAAGCAAAAGGGGTTGAAACGGTCTTCCCCTTTGTGCGCTAAGTTTCCGCAAGTCAAGGTAGAAACTCCTGCGAGTAAATTTGCCGAGGAGGATTTCCCTAATATCGGGGCCAAGATCAACCTCCT
>LPNX011217725.1:2999-28788 GCA_001517045.1 Pseudotsuga menziesii | reverse complement strand
ATATTATGATGTAGGTATCAGGGTGTTAAGCCACCTGAGAAATTGCACAAGGTTTACATGTAAAAATCCCTGTAAAAATCCAGGGAACAAAATCCCTGTAAAAAAATCACGATCCACCATCAAAATAGTGAATTAAGAGCATGCATGAAACTTGTGAAAAGTTTAACAATCCTAAAAAACATATAAGATTTCAAACCTTTCAAATGCATATTGAGTATACCCCACAAGCTCCCAAAATCATAGGTATTTCTTTGCAATTTGACACCTTCCAAACCCTAAATCACGACAAAGGGGAAAAATAAATCCATCACTTGGTTTTAATATTTTTTGTTTTCATTGTGGCGAGATGAAAATGGTGCAAATACTTTCAAACCTGTAAAATGCATACTAAGTATACCCCGCAAGCTCCGAAAATCAGAGGGATTTCTTTGCAATTTGACACCTTCCAAAAGGGGAAAGAGAAATCGATCCTCTTACCGGCTTCTACAACTAATATTTCCAATGCTTCAATTTCCCCATAACAAAGACCGCTCCTCCTTTTCGAGGTTCATGTTGCAGATGCAGCTTCAGCAGTTGTATCTGCCCAACCCTAATCTTTCCAACAAACAAAGAGGAAATTAATCGACTTCCCTATCCTCAAAATTCTCTTTGCAAGAGGCTCTAGTATGAAAGATGGAAATATACCACTGTGGAGTTGGTACCCATATCTCCATAAGGCCTCCGCTTTCACTGCTCCTAGAACACAAGAAAAAACTCAAAAATATATCACTAAAATCCCCTTTGAGAACCCAACTCCTCACCATCTCAAAAAGCGAAGAACAAACCCTTGTCAGCGGCCTTCACATAAATCCCAGACCTGTGGATCTCCATGCTGGGAATGCATGTGGATTGCGTTAGCCGGTACCTCCTCTTGAATTCTCACAGTCCTCAACCAAATCAGTCATCAAACTTAACGAACGACCCTTAATACCTTGGTAGGAATACAAAACGTCCGTAACCAACGAACTCTCGATGACCTCAGACTCCTCTTGGGAAACCTCGTCATATTCACGCATAGTCGTTTCCTTGGAATTTATTGGGTCCTTGGACATAATAAGGACCCCGCATGCAGGTGCCCTGTCCTAGCCTAGGGTTTTGAGAATGTGAATCTTCCTGTTCCTTTCCCTACTATTTTACACATGACCATCTGCACAGAGCAAAAACAGAATCCCCCCATGGAAGTCTCTTTTCTCTGGTCACCTTTCGCACCAAACCCGCCACCTGGTATCCTTCCATTACGATGAGAAATGATCAAAGTTGTTTTGTCGCAGAGGTGCTCCCTTCTTCTGGATGCCACAAAAACCACCCTTGAAACCTCATTTCATTTCCTCAATGATCCGACATTAGAATGATTCGGCATTGGAATGACCCTCCTTGAGGTTTCCTATAATACGCTGACACAAAGCTGCTTCCCAGGAAGAAATCGAACCCACAATCCAAAAATTTTAAGTGACTCCGAATAACGAGCATAAAACCTAGTTAAGAAAATACCTGTCCAAACACGCGAGACAACTATCCTGATACCATTCTCCAGTGGGTGAATACATGAAGATGGGTGTCTATTTTGGGGGTCTTATGAGAAAATAAATCTGATTTTTTCATGTTTTTCAACTTTGGGCGAACGAAAGTGATATTTTCTTTTAGAATTTCACTTTTAAGTAAAAACAAAACTTTTAGAGAATTATGTTAGTTTTCTATTCATAATTTTTTCAAATTTTTTTATTGAGATTTGATATGTCGTTTTGGAAAATGTTTGACAGCATGTCCTTATAAAATGAAAGGACTAAAAAATAGTCATGTTTGGTTGTGCCCCTAAAATCATTGTTAAACTTGTGTTTTGCAAAAACAAAATATGATACGATAATATACACACAATATACTATTGCGATGACTGTAAGTTTGTAACCAATGGATCTATATACTAATTATAATATTTTTTTGAATTCGATCAATTGGGAAATCTTGTCGATTTTCAACATGTGTTTGTTTGCGACACTTTTCTCTCAATTGACTATAAAACTTAAAAATCGACGAATACCATTTTGAAGTAGACACTCCAATTAACTGTACCATATTTGTTTCAATTTTTTAGGTGGTGTATTTTTAAAGTTATATATTTTTCATTTCACCGCATTTTGAAAGAGATGAAACAAAACTCGACACATGTTAAGAAACAAAAAAATTAAAAATATTGGATCTCACCTATACAAAAAAATCTATACCTGCGGAAAGTAGATTCAATGTCGAAACTAATGGTATCAAGTCCGACAGTCGATTTGTAGTGTAAGGCATCCATTTTACCTTCCGAAAATGGATAAACCTAAAAACTGTGCAGGTTTTAGGTCTCAGAGGTTAATCGACCGAACAATTATTCGGCCGAATAATGTTTTTCCATTACGGAACCGTTATTTACAACAAAGGTTGTTCAGCCGAAAAACCAAACGCAAAAAACTTTTGTCGGTCGGAAAAAAAATTACGTTATCTAAATTCGTATAAGTAAAACAAAATAGACTCATTATTTTCGCACATTTTCATTTCGCATATATCTGATCAAAATATTTTTGAAGGGGTTTTCAGAGGATTTCTTTTGCCAAAGGAGTTTTTTTGCAAGGTATTTTTTTTCTTATTTATTTCCAAGGGGTACATTCAAAGAGTTTTTTCCCAAGGCTCTTTTGCCAAAGATTTTGTGTTCTAAAGTATTTTTGCAAATGAGTTATTTCTTTGCAAGAGGTTTTTTTGTAGAGTTTTTTTTCCAAGGTATTTTTGCAAAGTAGGTTATTTCTTTGCAATGGGGTTTTCCAAAGATTTTTTTTTGCAAAAATATATTTTTCTTCTTATTTCTTTCCAAGAGGTACATTCAAAGAGTTTTTTTCCAAGGCAATTTTGCACAATATTTTGTATTCTAAGGTATTTTTGCAAAGGAGTTATTTCTTTGCAAGGGGTTTTTTCAAAGAGTTTTTTTTTCCAAGGTATTTTTACAAAGTAGGTTATTTCTTTGCAATGGGATTTTCCAAAGATTTTTTTTTGCAAGGTATTTTTGCAAGGGAGTTTTTTTTTCCAAAATATTTTTATAAGTTGTTTTTTCAATGAAGGTTTTTTTTCAAAGAGGTTTTTTTTTCCAATGGTTTTACAAAGAAGATTTCTTTACAAGGTGTTCTTATTTTTTTCCAAGGGTTTTTCCAAAGGATATTAAACAATCATGGGCAATAAGATAAATCGTTAAAAAAAAAGTGATCGTAAAAGTGATGTCGATGCTAATAGGGAAAAACAAAAACTCAAAAATAGAGCAAAAAACACAAGGGTTGCGGAAATGGAAGAGAGAATTGAAGATATGAGAACATATTTACATGACACTATTGTTGAAATGGAAATTGAAAATAGGGTACAAGAAGAACAAATGGAAGTTGAAGAGACCATTGTTGAAGATGTAAATAGTGATTTACATGTTAATGTTGATGAAGTCAATATTGAAGATCAAAATCAAGATCCAGAAATTGGACTTGGTATGTATATATCATGTATTTTCGAAATTCATTTTTTATAATGAATTGTATTTTTGGACACATGTTAAATTAAATTTAACTTGATCTATAGGTACTTTCACCATTGATAATGAAATGTTAGAAGACATTGATTGCGACAAATATGGAGAAAAATTACCCATACATGTTGCACGATATCGTGCTACAAAAATTTATGATGATATTCTCAAGGATTGTTCAATAGCAGGACAAGCTCAAATTTTGAGATGTTTATTGGTGTCCAAGAAGTTAGAAGGTGCTACGTCATTATTGGGTATTCACAAGGCGACAAAAGAGTCAAAACTGAAACAAAATGTGATAGAAAATATAGGTGATGCAATAATTTTTTTTGGAAAATCTAGAAAGAAAGATACCAGTGCTGCACGTAGAGCAATTCAGACAGCAATTGTTTCAGCTAGTACTAGACGAAAACATTTGACAACACAACTAGCACAAGCAATTGGAACCTCAAGAAAGACATTATACAAACATAGAAAATTCAAAATGCAAATAGATGAAAATGATGAACTTGCTTGCTGGGCAATTATTTGTAGAAAACCTTACAAAGATAGAATGGGAGAAGGTGTTAAAGATATTATACAAAAATATTGGTTGGAACATGCTCGAGTTTCACCAAATTCAAGGGATGTGATACGACAAAGAGTATCACAAAATGTATATGAAATCCGTCCAAAACATATAATGGACATGACACAAGTACAATTGTTCAATAAATTCAAGGAGGATCATCGTGGAATTAATATGTCAATCACTACATTTACGTAACAAAAACCATGGTATGTTAGACCTATTACTATACATGACACATGTTGTGTTGGAGTCATTTACCCAACATGCACACTTAATTTGGTCAATTTGGCCTTGTTAAACCACTATCATAAGTTTAATTTGGCCTTGTTAAACCACTCCATGACATTAGCATGAGCACACCCATGCCTACCTTCAACCAGGGAGGTTAACTCGGCTTCCTCCTTCAATCGGGGAGCCATTCTGGGGTGATTTGAGTGTCATAAATGCACCTAATTGATAAATGATTGTTACAATCAGTTAAGATGAGTTGTGAAGGCGCCTCCATTTCATTTATTGATTATTTTTATTAATATTTATGAACTGGAGACAACTAGGGCGCCTCCAACCACTTTTGATGACCAGTTTGCTTCAGTTAACCTCATTGGGGTTCATTGGAGTTAATGATGCGCTACTACTTGTTGATTGGCATGAAGTGACATGTGTTTGAGCTACTTTCAGTTAGACTCAATCATTCATTGCACTGCGATACAGTTAGGGCTCAGTTGAGTCAATCACGGCTTGATTAGTGGGTTAACAAGGTGTGTTTACTGTGGCTGACATTCAATTAAGCTACACCCATTCATTCAATTCGAATGAACTCCTTAGGAATTCAAATTTTCTTGGCATTCATGCACTTTTCATGATCATTGTATTGTATTACTCATTCTTTATTGATTATACAGAGCTGCTACTCCCATTGTAACACCATTATGCCATTTTCATGCTTAATTGTATGAAATCTCTTATGAGATTGTGTTTTAGTCCCTAGATTACTGTGACAAATTAATATGGTATCAGAGCTCATGGAGGGACGAAGCTTAGATCTCTCAAAAACATGGTTTTTGACAGATCTTGCATGAAAAATTGAGCAAAAAGCTCAAAATTCCAGCACTGCACCAGAAGCAAAGGCTTACCACTTAATACCCCAAGTTAAAGAATTGTTGATCAAGCTTGCTTGATCAACTATGATAGGTGTGATGAAAGCCTAAAATGTGCAGGATGTTCAACCTTACGGTGCCCCTTTTGTTGTGATTTGCAGGTTTTAACATGTGAAAAGCATTCGCTACAGCAGTTTGAGATGGCTTCTTCCGTCGAGCTCTTAACTCCGTTCAATTTCCATTCATGGAAAGGAGATATGGAGATCCAACTATGTGCTAGAGGACTCTATCGAGTCCCTATGGACACTTAAGAAGAGCCTAATTATGTGATAGAAAAAGCTATATTCTTGAACAAGAAAGATGAAGCATTCGGTTTCTTGTGCCTCTCTATTTCCAGGGACCTTCTTTTCCATCTCTCGGGATTGAAGACTCCAAAGGAAATTTGGGACAAATTGGACACCCTGTATGGAAAATAGGATGATCTGAGAGTTTATCAGCTTGAAAAAGAGTTGATGTCTCTCCAACCTTCCAATTTCGAGACCTTAAATGATTTTTTCACAAAGTTTAAGCACATTGTCTTACTGTTGAAGCAGTGTAAGGTGGAGAAGGAGGATGATCAGCTCATCTTCACCATTCTCTCCAAACTTGGAGCTGATTATTTGGTGTTTATTTCTACATTCCATGAGGGGAAGCTCACAACCCCTGGATGGAAGATGCCTTCTCTCAATGCCTTCATTGAGTCCCTAACAAGTGAACATGATAAGCTTGTCCATATGGGGATCATCAGATCCTCCCGTGATCAAGACCTCTATGCTTTAGGGCCCAAAGATATGAAGGGTAAAGTAAAGTAGCAGAAGAACCCAAAAACCAAATTTGAAGCTCCTAAGCCTAAAGTTGAAAACCAACAGCATGAAGATCCTTTCGGCTCGAAGAAGAACAAAAACAAAGGGCATCATGGAAAGAAAAAAGTCAAGTGTTCGTACTGCGGGAAGGGATTCCACCCTGAAAATGCCTGCATGAAAAATAAACTTGATGAAGCTACTTCTCTTCTTGAGAAAAATCACATCAATCTTTCGGAAAGCTTTCGGAGGAGAGATCAACAAGATCGGGAACCACAATATGAAATAGGTCATGCTCTCATGGCAAGCACTTCGAAGTCCAAAGATATTTTGATAGATTCTGGTGTAATGCCCTGGTTTTGACCCCGTTGCATTAAATGTACATAATGTATATATTGTAAAGGATCATGGTGTGGAGCTAAAGGCCAAGGCCCAACCATTGATCAGTTATGCTATGTTTTGGATTTAAATTTGTCACTGATGATATATCGGGGCATGCGGCATATATTATTTTGGTCATCATGTAAATAAGCATCTATAATTAATTAAATGAATCCGACCAGCTACGATCGCGGTAACTAAAATGAGAAAGGGGCATGATTTTCCAAGGATAAGGATGTGGGGGAATTTGTTTAACCTTGGACAATGAGAGGAAAACCCATGTGTCTTCTTCCCTTGTCTTATTCCAACCACCTTCATTGAGAATGGATGCTGGTGGTTGAAGTAGTTATGATCTTTGGGAGTGGGGTGGTAGGACTGTTAGTCCTCACCCACATGCACACTCCACCCTGGTTGACTTCACTATGGCTGGGGGAAAATGACTACCATCACTCACGCAGACAATTCGAATCTTCCCACGACTGTGCTGAAGGCTCATGCACTTCCAATTCACATCCTTCCTGTTGTTGTTCATCCACGGACAAAAACGGAGCTGTTTTTCCTCACACAGGACCTCCATCGTCTATTCATTCCTCACAGGGTCGGATTGTTTTCCACGCATAGGTATTCTTCTGTTTTTGGGCTCACATAGCGAGCTGATAGCTGTGCATTTTCATCCACGATTTCCTGAGAAGAGCCATTCACGTCCTTAGCTTTATGTTCTCCTTACAGACCGGTATGGATGTGTAATTTTCTGTCATTTGAATGCTGAGTTTGGAACTGTTGTCCTTCCCCCATGTTCATTGTTTGTTTGGGACTGTATAATTCGAATGTTGGGAGTTTTTTTGGCCATGAGAGGGCCAAGAACGACTCAGAAATCGTTCCCCCTGTTCAGCTGTAAGTTCTGAGTGATTGCATACGTGCAATGGCTGGTCTTCGGACTGTGTAAGGAGAAGGGATGGGGGTTTAGTTTTGCTTGATAAACCTGGTGGCTAGAAACCACACAAACAGAGCTAGAGGGTTGGATTTCTTCTCCAAAACCCCTGAATAGCACTGGAAGGGAATGCAGGGCCTGAGGGACTGTGTATCAGAGAAGGGACTGATTCCTTGTGTTGGGTGTGTGTGTGGGTGTCTTAGAAGCCAGGCTAGTTCTGGTGTAGGTGTTCTTGACTCTGTAATGAGCTCACCAGCTTAGCATTGAGCCTTTCCCACTCCTTGATGGCCTGATAAACCCAACTTTGTTGGCTTGGCTGTGTGATTTGGTATCCTTGGCTATGTGTAAGCCCGCTTGTTCCCTTATTCCTTGGAGAATCATGCCCAACTCGGGGGTGGCAGCGTTGTTGAGAGATTAAGGAGCACGCTGGCCTATGGTTGGGTGGAACGTTGCAGCGACGTAGCTGGTTGCGGAATGAATTCATCATAAGATAAGTAATCTTGTGTATTTTACCTTGACTATCATAATTTATGTCAATTAAATGATGAACATGTTAGATGAATGCTTGTCTGAATGTATGATGTTTCCACTGTGTCTGATAGATAAATTCATTTGTGCATGATAAATTCTCATGTGTGCATGTTTAAGTTCCATGCACATGTTTAAGCATTCTGTTTATGCAATTTTTATGCCTGTACATGTTCATGGGGCTGGTAGCCTGCATGGTTAACGCCGTGGGTTGCGTCCTCTTCGTCGGTCGGAGGCATGGGGACGTGACAGTAGGGTATCAGAGCCATGTTGGCAACAATGGGCCTCTATGGGCCAAGAAAGAGAAACTGACAGAGGTGTATCTCATTCTGCCTAGCCGAATTAGTGGACGACTGGTAAAATTCAAAAAGAAACGGTCTAAGTGTTGAGCGGTCGGACCGTTAGTGGAATTGACTTTCACCGTTGCGGAAGGGTTAGTGGTTTCCCGTCCGTTGTTGCGGCTGTTGAAGGACTTTCGATGTGGAAGAAGCATAGAGGAATTTTTCCCGACGGGGCACAGTTGGAAAGAAAAGCGGGGAAACGTCCACCGTTGCGGAAGAGTTCTCGAAGTGGCACTTCCGCCGTTGCGGAAGAATTCGCGAAGTGGACTTCCGATGTAGCGGAAGAGTTAGTGAACTTCCGCCAATCGGAAGAGAAAGTGGTTCCCCGTCCGCCGTTGCAGAAGTCCAAACCGTTAAGTCTTCTGACGGTGAAGAAAATCGTGGAAATGTCTAAGTAAAGAGCGGCCAATTGGAAGGGAAAGTGGTCCGTCAGCCACCGTTGCGGAAGTGAAATCACTAAAGCTTCCGACCAGAAAGGCCGCCGACGCCGAAAAGTTGAAAATTGTTCTAATTCCGTGCCGATCGGAAGAATTTAGTATTTGGCGTGCCGACGTTGCTGAAGCCAAAGGCACTAGCCTTCCAAAGTGTAAAGACCGCCGACGTCCGAAGTGGAAATTTTCTAAGTAAACAGCCGCCAGTCGAAAGAGAAATCGTTTTGTGAGCCGACATTGCGGAAGCAAAAGCAATAAGTCTTCCGATGGGGAAAGTACTCCGATTGCCGACACGTCAAAAAGGTTAAGGCTCGAAGTTGGATCACCGATCGGAAGGAAGAATGCTTCCGAGAGCTGCCGTTGCGGAAGAGAAAGTGATTGAGCGTTCGCCGTTGTGGAAGCCAGAGCGATAAAGCTTCCGATGTAAAAAAGACTGTCGACGTCGGTCAATCAATTCATCGATCGAAAGAGAAAGTGATTGAGCGTCCGTCGTTGCGGAAGCCAAAGCTCTAAGACTTCCGATGTGGAAAGACATCCGACAGACGACGAGAAGGAAAGGAAAATTCTGAGTTTTTCCATGAGATTTTTCAGCGGATTTCAACTGTTTTCAGAGGGATTTTTCAGCTATTTTTCAGTGAAATTTCAGGGCTGAAAAGGAGAAAAGAGGCAGCGATCTTATGCATTAGATTGCCCCCTTGACCCCCGTCGTCCCCCTCATATAGACATTCTTTGATGAAGAAAATTTTGTGTGTTTGGGCAAATTGTCATTTTATGATCAACACCAGGAGAAGGTAAGCGATTCTGATTTATATGCTATGCATCTAACGTTTGTGTTATTAACATGTTTGCAGAGTCATAGTCACCTTCTAGGGCAACATTCTAGGTAGTGCAGTTTGGTAAGTAAGTCGCGGTTCAGTCATGAGAACCCATGATGGGTATGATGCTCGGGATTCTTATGAGCGAGTAGAAAATGCCATGGGAGAAAATGTTTGTAATAGAAATGATGACATAGAGTCTAATGGAAGGAGATTCCAAGAGACACCGTCAGATGTTGAAGCCACTATGAGAAGCTTGATTAAAGCCCAGGAAGAGCAGCATTAGTTGAATGCTGCAATGTTGCATATTTTGACAGACTTGCAGAGAAAGATAGACTCTGGATGAGGTACAGCAAGACCAGAAGCCAGTAAGAGCAGTACTAGGAGAAGGAGAAGGACTTCTAGTGGGTCATCTGATTCGAAAGAATCCAGCGGGGATTCAAGCTTTTCTTCTCATAAAAGAAAAATAAAGAGACACCATAGGGATCGCACTCGAGATGAATTCAAGAAAGCTAAACCTCCTACGTTTGATGGTGAGATAAAGACTGAACAAGAGGCTCAAGCGTGGCTTCTTGGTATAAAGAAGTACTTTCAAGTGCATGATTATTCAGGAAACATGAAAGAAAGAGTTGCCATATTCAATCTGAATGGAAGAGCATCCATTTGGTGGGAACACTTCAAGCAAGTAAAGAGGATCAGTGAAAGGAGACTGAAGTGGAAACAGTTCAAGAAGTATTTCAAGCAGAAATACCTCTCTGACAGGTATTATGATGACAAGATTAAGGAGTTCCATGAGCTGAGATTGGGACAGCAGACCATGGAAGAGTATGCAAATAATTTTTTGGAGCTATTGAGGTATGTCCGGTACATCAGAGATGAAAAAGTAAAGGTCCAGCGTTTTCTGAGTGGATTACCTCAGTCCTACAAAGATATAATTGAGTTTTATGAACCTAGAACTCTTGAAGAAGCAATAAGGAAAGCTAAGTATTGCTATGAGCAAAGCAAAGGTAAACATGATTACCATAAGGCATGGAAGGACAAGAAGAACGAGAAGTTTGACCAAAGAAAGAAATGTTTCAAACCTTCTAGGTTCGGTAATCATCAGAAGCAACCATCCCAAGCTGCGAGTAAGACAGTTGGAGTGACCAGAGAAAAGCCTAAAGATCCACAACAGAATAGAGGACCACTTCAATGTTGGAAATGTGGAGGACCCCACATGCATAGACATTGTCCACTCGAGAATGAGAGTGCAAGGCCAGCTTATAATATTCAAGAAGCAGAAACAGTGGGTCAAGTAGCAAGGGAAATTCCTAGGATCTATGCAGCACTAGAGGACCGCCAGGAAGATCACCAGTCAGCGGTGGTTGAAGTAGCAGGTAAGATTGTTGAGCAATCTGTTTCTATTTTGATTGACCCTAGTTCTACGCACAGTTACATTACTCCTAGAGTAGTGGAGATTTGTGCTTTTAAGAAAGTAAAGCATAGAAAGTCTTGGTTAGTTTAGCTAGCCACTGGAACTAAGAGAAAGGTTAGTGAAGTGGTAGAGAAATGTCCATTGGTTATGAATGGATTGGTCACTTGTGTAGATCTGAATGTTCTACCGCTTGGTTCCTATGATGTTCTCATTGGAATGGATTGGTTAGAAGCTCACAGGGTGAAGCTTGATTGCTACAATAAGACTTTTGAATGCATGAATGAAGAAGGGAACCTAGTAGTTGTGAAAGGTATTCCAAGGGTGATTTCAGTGAGGCAGGTTTTAGCTATGTAGTTAAAGAAGTTCTATAGGAAGGGTTGCCAGTTGTATGCAGCTCACATTTTGGAGGAAACTAGAGACGAGACTCCTAGGGATGTGTTTCCTGATGAGGTCCTAGGGCTTCCTCCCAAGAGGGACATTGATTTCACTATTGAACTTGTGCCAGGAGCAACACCAGTGTCTAAGGCACCCTACAGGATGAGTACACTGGAGATGCTAGAATTGAAGATGCAACTGCAAGAGTTGTTGGAAAAGAAGTATATCCGACCGAGTGTATCTCCTTGGAGAGCACCGGTTCTGTTTGTAAAGAAGAAAGATGGTACACTCAAATTATGTATTGATTACAGACAGTTGAACAAGGTTACTGTGAAGAATAAATATCCTTTGCCTAGGATTGATGACCTCTTCGATCAAATGAGAGGAGCAAAGGTATTTTCCAAGATTGAATTGAGGTCTGGTTACCATCAGGTGAGAATCAAGGATGAAGACATTCATAAGACAACCTTCAGGACAAGGTATGGGCATTACGAGTTTGTGGTGGTACCGTTTGGCCTTACCAATGCACCAGCTACATTTATGTGCCTTATGAATAGTGTCTTCAGCAGGTATTTGGATAAGTTTGTTCTTGTTTTCCTTGATGACATTCTTGTTTACTCTAAGAATGAGGAAGAACATGAAGAGCATTTGAGATTGACATTGCAATTTCTCAGGGAGCATCAGTGGTATGCGAAACTAAGCAAGTGTGACTTCTATAGAGATAGAATTCAGTATTTAGGTCACATTATCTCAGAGGAGGATATATCTGTGGACCCTAAAAAGATTGAAGCCATTATGAATTGGCCTACTCCAAGAAATGTGACAGATGTAAGATCTTTCATGGGAGTTGCAGGATACTATCGGAGATTCATTGAAGGATTCTCCAAAGTTGCACACGCCATCACTTCTTTGCAAAAGAAGGGGATGAAGTTCAAATGGACATCGAGGTGTGAAGAAAGCTTCCAGCGGTTGAAGAGTCTTCTCACCAGTGCACCAGTGTTGAAGGTTGCAGATCTAGAGAAAGAATTTGTGGTGTGTACCGATGCATGTGAACAAGGGCTTGGAGGAGTCCTTATGCAGGACAACCACGTGATATGTTATGAGTCAAGAAAGTTGAAGGAGCATGAGAAGAACTATACCACCCATGATCTAGAGCTTGCCGCCATAGTACATGCTCTCAAGATGTGGAGACATTACTTGATGGGTAGGAGATTTGAGCTCAGGACGGACCATTGTGGTCTGAAGTATCTATTTGATCAGCCTACTCTGAATGCTAGGCAAGCGAGATGGCTGGAATTTTTGTGTGAGTTTGATTTTGAAATCAAGCACATAAAGGGAAAAGAGAATATGGTAGCTGATGCACTCAACAAGAAAATGTAGGAAATGCATGTGGCATCTCTTAGTATTTGCCAATCAGATTTGAGGCAGCAGATCGTTGATCATGTTACTGGAGATGAATTGTATGAACAGGTAAAAGACAAGTTGCAGTAGCAAAGCATTGAGAGGAGGTATGAGGGATATAAATTGGAAGAAGATGGACTTCTCACTTATAAAGATAGAATTTATATTCCAGATGTAGCAGATTTGAAGAGAATTGTTATGGATGAAATCCATCAAGCTTCGTATTCTGGTCACCCAGGATATCAGAAGACAATTGCTACAGCTAGAAAGCACTACTTTTGGCCAGGAATGAAAAAGGACATGGCTGAGTACATTTCAAGGTGTATGAAATGTCAACAGGTAAAGGTTGAGCATCAACATCCAGCAGGTTTGTTACAGCCTTTTCCAGTTCCAGAATGGAAATGGGAAGTTATTTCCATGGATTTTATTACAGGATTGCCAATGACTTGGATACAACATGATTCCATCATGGTTGTGGTGGACAAGTTGACAAAGGAAACACATTTTATACCGGTTAAGTCTACACATTAGACGGATGACATTGCAAAGATCTTCATGAAGGAGATATTCAAATTGCATGGATTGCTGAAGGCAATAGTCTCTGACATGGATGTCAAGTTCACTTCCAACTTTTGGAAGGGGTTGTTTGTAGATTTGGGCACAAAGCTAAACTTTAGCACTGCATACCATCCTCAGACGGATGGGCAGACCGAGAGAGTTAATTAGGTGCTTGAAGATATGCTTCGCATGTATGTGATGGACAAACCAACCAAGGGGGAAGATTACTTGCACTTGGTAGAGTTTGCTTATAACAATGGACATCAGGCATCCTTGGGGATGAGTCCGTATGAAGCTTTGTATGGAAGAAGGTGTAGAACACCAGTGACTTGGGATAATCTAGTGAATAGGATTGTGCTTGGGCTAGAATTTCTTAAGGAAATGGAGCAAGAGGTCGTGAAGATCAGGTAGAAGCTAAAAGCAGCACATGACAGATAGAAAAGCTATGCAGATAAGCATAGGGTGAATAGAGAGTTCATCGTTGGGGATCATGTTTACCTCAGAGTGAGGGCAAGGAAGAGTTCCTTGAAACTTGGTAGTTGTGCCAAGTTGTCACCAAGATACTGTGGGCCGTTTGAAGTGCTTGAAAGAATAGGGCCAGTTGCATATAGACTTGCATTGCCTGCTAGCACTAGAGCTCATAACGTTTTTCATGTTTCTTTGCTTAAAAGATATGTACATGATCCTAACCATGTGATAAATTGGGATCTGATTCAGGTGGAACCCGAGGGAGAGTTCTGAATCGAGCCAATGTGCATCCTCTACAGGAAGGTCACAATGCTCTGGAACCGAGCCATAGAGCAGGTAAAGGTGCAATGGGAGCACTACGGGCCTGAAGAGGCTACATGGGAGCTGGAGGATGCCATGCGATTGACACATCCATTTTTGTTCAATTCTGCAGAACACTGAGGCGATACCAGTGTAGCATTTTGTTCAAATTTTGTAAAGCACTGAGGATAGTGCTATTGAAGGGGGAGGGGAATGTAATGCCCCAGTTTTGACCCCGTTGCATTAAATGTACATGATGTATATATTGTAAAGGATCATGGTGTGGAGCTAAAGGCCAAGGCCCCAACATTGATCGGTTATGCTATGTTTTGGATTTAAATTTGTCACTGATGATATATCAGGGCATGCGGCATATATTATGTTGGTCATCATGTAAATATGTATCTATAATTAATTAAATGAATTCGACCAGCTACGATCGCGACAACTAAAATGAGAAAGGGGCATGATTTTCCAAGGATAAGGATGTGGGGGAATTTGTTTAACCTTAGACAATGAGAGAAAAACCCATGTGTCTTCTTCCCTTGTCTTATTCCAACCACCTTCATTGAGAATGGCTGCTGGTGGTTGAAGCAGTTATGATCTTTGGGAGTGGGGTGGCAGGACTGTCAGTCCTCACCCACATGCACACTCCACCCTGGTTGAATTCAATATGGCTGGGAAAAAATGACTACCATCACTCACGCAGGAAATTCAACTCTTCCCACGACTGTGCTGAAGGCTCACGCACTTCCAATTCGCGTCCTTCCTGTTGTTGTTCATCCATGAACAAAAATGGAGCTGTTTTTCCTCACACAGGACCTCCGTCGTCTGTTCATTCCTCACAGGGTCGGATTGTTTTCCACGCACAGGCATTCTTCTGTTTTTTGGTTCACATAGCGAGCTGAGAGCTGTGCGTTTTCATCCATGATTTCCTGAGAAGATCCATTCACGTCCTCAGCTGTATGTTCTCCTTACAGACCGGTATGGATGTGTAATTTTCCATCATTTGAATGCTGAGTTTGGAACTGTTGTCCTTCCCCCATGTTCATTGTTTGTTTGGGACTGTATAATTCGATTGTTGGGAGTCGTTTTGGCCACGAGAGGGCCAAGAATGACTCAGAAATCGTTCCCCTTGTTCAGCTGTAATTTCTGAGTGATTGCATACGTGCAATGGCTGGTCTTCGGACTGTGTAAGGAGAAGGGATGGGGGTTTATTTTTGCTTGATAAACCTGGTGGCTAGAAACCACACAAATAGAGCTAGAGGGCTGGCTTTCTTCTCCACAACCCCTGAATAGCACTGGAAGGGAATGCAGGGCCTGAGGGACTGTGTAGCAGAGAAGGGACTGATTCCTTGTGTTGGGTGTGTGTGTGGGTGTCTTAGAAGCCAGGATAGTTCTGGTGTAGGTGTTATTGGCTCTATAATGAGCTCACCAGCTTAGCATTGAGCCTTTCCCACTCCTTGAGGGCCTGATAAACCCAACTTTATTGGCTTGGCTGTGTGATTTGGTATCCTTGGCCATGTGTAAGCCCGCTTATTCCCTTATTCCTTGGAGAATCATGCCCAGCTCAGGGGTGGTAGCGTTGCTGAGAGATTAAGGAGCACGCTGGCCTATGGTTGGGTGGAACGTTGCAGCGACGTAGCTGGTTGCGGAATGAATTCATCATAAGATAAGTTATCTTGTGTATTTTACCTCGGCAATCATAATTTCCGTCAATTAAATGATGAACATGTTAGATGAATGCTTGTCTGAATGTATGATGTTTCTGCTGTGTCTGATAGATAAATTCATTTGTGCATGATAAATTCTCATGTGTGCATGTTTAAGTTCCATGCACATGTTTAAGCATTCTTTTTATGCAATTTTTATGCTTGTACATGTTCATGGGGCTGATAGCCTGCATGGTTAACACCGTGGGTCACGTCCTCTTCACCGGTCGGAGGCATGGGGACGTGACATCTGGAGCTTTGAATCACATGATGGCTCAAAGAGACTCTTTCTCATCTTTGGAGACCAGAAAATCCATTCCCATCCACATGGGAGATGACTCCACAATCATATCCGAAGGACAAGGTACTGTAAATCTTGAGCATGGTTATTTTTCCAATGTTATGTATGTACCATTTCTTGCATCAAACCTCCTAAGTTTTTATCAAATGACACATACAAGAGTGCCCAAGAGAGTCTCCTTTAGCCTAGATGATGTAGAGATCACAGAACTTGCATCCGAAAAACTTGTAGCAAAAGGCTTTGCAAACCATCATGCAAAAGCCTACGAGTTCTCCCATTTTGTGGTGGATGCAAATCCCACCGCATTGCTGACTCATGGAAATGAGGTTAGTAGACTGTGGCATGAGAGGTTTGGCCACCTGAACTTTAAGTACTTGCAACAATTAGAGAATAATTCCTTGTTTGAAGGCCTCTCGATCATCAAAGCTACCACTGGAATTTGCATGGGCTGTGTTGTTGGAAAGCACCCTGAGCATAAGTTTGATAAAGGGAAGGAAAGCCGAGCATCATGCATCTTGGGGCTGATACATTATGATATCAGAGGACCCATGCATACCACATACATGAATGGATCTAGGTACATTCTCACTTTCATTGATGACTTTTCCAGATACACATGGGTCTTTTTTATCAAAAAGAAGTCGGAAGTCTTGGAAAAATTCACTGATTTGAAGGCTTTGATTGAGAATGCATCTGGAAAAAATATCAAGATTTTGAGATCTGATAATGGAGGGGAATATATCAGTAATTAGTTGCTGCATATATGTTCCCAAAGTGGTATTCATATCCAACATTCAGTCTCCTACACTCCCCAGTAGAACGGTGTAGTAGAGAGGAAGAATTGGTCTCTCAAGGAGATGATCACTTGCATGCTGGAAACAAAGAAGTTGGCTGCAAATTTGTGGGCTGAAGCCATGAATGCTACAGCATATATTTAGAACAGAGTGCCACACTCATCCATGAAAGGGAAGACCCATTTTGAATCCTACTTCGGGCACAAGCCGGATGTGTCGAATCTCAGGGTATTTGGGTCCACTGCATGGGCCCGAATTTCGCATGATAAAAGGAGGGATTTGCAACTCCAAAGCATCAAATGCTTATTTATTGGATATCCTGATGAATCTAAAGGTTTCAAGCTGCTGGATATCAAAACAAAACAAGCCATCATTTAAAGGAGTGTCATGTTCGATGAGCCTCTTCAGGAGGTAGAACTAGTGAAGGAGAAAAATGCTGAATTTTCTTCTTATTCTACTGAATATTTGGATGATGGAATTGGGGGTGATAACCCTAATTTGGATCCTCTTATTTCTGATTTTATTGTACAACAAACATCAAATTCTGAATCAGAACCTGAAGTACAAAATATCTCCCAACTTGGGCTAGACAGACACTCTATCCCATACTTCTTCATGATTCTATAGAGATATTGTAGGCCCATCCATATAGGGATGGTGCCAGTCTCAAAGAGGAGTTTCTTTCTATCTCAAAGGAAAATGTCTATTCATTTAAATTTGTTTTCAAGCCCATAATAATATTTCCACCCTCCACTAATAATTTTACCATTGATATAGTTCAAATTAAGCTTATAATTTATATTTACTTTGAGATCTTTGTATGAAGTCACTTCCTCCAAGTTGTTGTTGTCATGCGTGAAATTAACATGAGCGATCTTTTAGAATTTGATTATCATAACCTTGAGTTTTGTCAGTGTTAATAATCATATCCATAGTAGAGAAAAAATCATTTAGGATTTTTAGTTGCTTGTTGAGATCATAGAGTCTTCTCACCATAAGAACAATATCACTAGCATAGAGAATAAAGATCATGGCTATACACATTAAAGTTGTGCTAGCACATCTTTCCTTTTCCAAACAACCCTCTAGATTATTCATGCAAATGCAAAAATATGGTAGGGAATACGGGACAACCTTGCTTGCTTGAATGTTATATTACAATTAATTTCTTCTAACTATCCGTCATAGTTCCTAAACTTCATGATAACATTCTAATACAACCTTATCACAACATATTTCAATTCGAAAGGTACTTTTAGGTATTTAACATGTTCCAAAGGTTAGTTTTGGGAACTCTATCCAATTATTTTCTAAAATCAACATTTAGCAACACAAAATATTGGCTTTATTATCGCAACACTCTTCAAAAATGGTTCTAAGGTTAACAAGGTGGTCTTTGGTTGAAAAATGCCTTTGAAATCATGTGTGGCCTTTAACTCTTTTTCCATGAATTCCTAGCCATATTTTGATCTTCTTTCCCAAATAATTCTTTATAGTTTGGATAAACAAGGGATAATCATAATGGTCCTATAACGAGATGGATTGATTTTATTTCTAATTTTAAGACTAGGAGTAATGAGGCTTTAAGTTGAATGTTTAGGGAAACCTTGTTTGGATACTAAATTGAATACCATGCGGATGGGAGGGAAGAGAATAAGTCCACCAATATTTTTAAATTTCTACTTGTTATCCCTTGACTTCCGTGTGACTTCCTTAGATTTCCTTTTTGTGAGTTGCTTAACCCCAACATCTATATTCAAAATATAAAAATTATTCCTTTGTAAAAAGGGTGTGAATATTGTATACAACATCATAAACTCATAAATATCATTGATGTAGGATTTCTAGTGTAATATCTTGAATTTTGACCTAACACTTATGGGCATGAGCCCCATTGACTATGATGATACTTTGATGTTTTATTTTTATATATTGGGTCTAGGGCCCCACTACATATGAACATGATGATTTGTTTGATATATTGGGAGTAAGCCAGTTACATATGTTTTATGTATGATTTTATGTGTTGGGCATGGACCGCGAAGCACATGTTTGATGAGATGTTTTGTGTTGAGCAAGGAGTGTTGGGGCACATGAGTGTTTGAATGTTTGTGTTGAGCGAGAAGCTCTAGAACACATGAGTGTTTAAGTTGTGTTGTGCGAGAAGCTCTGGATCACATGAGTGTTTTGTTGTGTTGAGCGAGGAGCTCTGGAACACATGAATTATGCAAACCTTTGTGTTGAGCAGGAAGCTCTAAAGCAAATGAAAAGATAATTGGAAGTGTTGGGAATAAGCCATGGATCCTTCCAAGTTGATGTTGAGCATAAGCTCTGAAACATTAGATCCTTGGCCATTGTATCCCTAGGTGTATCTTACAAGTACATCCTAGCATTAGTGTTGAGTGAGGAGCTCTGGAATTGGACTAAGTTTGTAACTCCGTATTTTTTAGCGTTGTGTATGGGATCTGATAAGTGCTAGGAGTTACTGAAGAATTAATGATGTTGAGTGAAAACGACTCGAGTAAAATATTGATCTCATCTGGCTTATTTATAAGTGATTAAATGAAATCTTGAATTTCTGTATCTCATCAAGTATTGAAGAACTACCATGTTATACGAGGGAATACAACATGCAAGGATGTTTAGAGTTTCCTATACTAGTAGACCTAACCACCTACCTGACAACCTTAATGGAGAAAGTGTCATAAGTTTAGGGATCATGTTATATGATACCTAAAGATAAATGTTAATATATATATATATATATATTATACATGGTATGTATAAGAGTAAGCTTAGTAATAATATTAAAAGTATAAGAAAGAAAGAAGAAATTCATTTATTATTATTATTACTTAAATATAATTAAATAGTATAATACCTACAAAAGTCCAAATAGGAACTAGTTAAAAGTTCGTGAGTTAAATATTAAAAGTGCCTAAATTAAATAAAATGGTTAAATCAAGAAATGAGAGGATTCTTGATTTAACTTCCCCTTTGACTGAAAAGTCTTCCTATAAAGACCCAAGCCAAAGAGAGGCTTGGGGATCTCTTTCATCTTTTTGGAGAATCATTATTTCTGCCTATTTATTCTCGAGAGAGTTCTTGGAGACTAGTTTCCTAAGAGGAAAAAGAAGAACTGATTCAGACCTGATATCCCAGTTAGGAGACCAGTTTCCTAAGAGGAAAAAAGAGAACTGATTCAGACCTGATATCCCAGTTAGGGAAGCCTTACCTTAGGAGATCTAAGCTACTTGCATGTTGGAACCAGCTCGAGGTGATCCGGACTAAAACCAGGAACGGTTCTGGGTCATGGTTGGGCAGAACGTGGTAGTTCCCAAGTGATTCGGTTATCTATACAGAGGTCAGATATGCATGTGAATTTGTTAATGCTAGGTAATTGAGTGTGCATGTTTTTCAGCCATTGGAATCGCTTCACCTTGGAGGTATGAGGTTCTTGATTTTTCTGTTCCATTATCTAGTATAATTACTATTAGATTATTTAAGTGTTTATGCTATATTTCTAACCCTATGTATGCAATTGTATCCGGTTAGAATAGTTAAGGGTTTATGTTATATTTCTAACCCTATGTTTGCAATTATTTCCTCTTAAATATTTAAGGTTTTCCTATGTTTTGCATTTTTCATTTTCGCCATAGTCCATGGCATGTGGAATTTATGCCATGGAGGGCTAATGTCAAGGTTTTAAAACCCTGCACCAAGACCTTATTAAAAACATACACCAAGACTATGTTAGAGCATGAACCAAGTTATAAGGTGTTCACACCATATAAAATTTGTGCCATGTAAATGATAAGTGAAACAGTAATCAAGTAACTGTCGTAAAGTCCATAAAAATAATGATAGTAACCCGTGCAGCTCAGGCTAGTAAAACATCGAGCCTGGCGTAAATATCAACTAGTGTATGTTTTTATCAACTATTCTCTTTCTCTTAGTGTATGTTTTTAAATCATTATTAATTCTTAATAGGTTTGTAACTCTCTGGTGTTAATTTATTAACAATTTATCCTGAAATTCAAGTGAGCAAGAATTTTTTAGGATTGTATAGATTGCAAATGAGAAGGAGCAGGTAGCATGAGATATTATATTTATGATCTATTTACCTTCCCTCTTATGACTAGGAAATAAAGAGGTCTAGAGTTAGAGGGAGTATCTGTTCATTTATGGATATTTGGGATGCCAAGATATATCGCCAAGGATAAGTGCATCTCCCCTGATTATGAATCCTTATCTCCAATTCCTTACGTCGTCTGTCGACGTCAGTTTGTTCCATCATTGTAATCCCATGATCTAGGTGGATTTGCGTTAATAAAATCATTACACGTTTATTCATGGAGGGGTCATACTGGCTATGATGTTACCATTTATTTCTAAGGTTCCTAAGGCGAGGTCGGCTCCCTAATTGGCCATTTGATCTGCTTTACTATTAATATTTCTCATTATATGATATAATGAAAAGGATTCCAATTCCTCATGTAGCTCCCTGATGTGTCTACCCAACTTGTTTCCATAAGGTACGGTTTTTTTCATCCTCCCTTCAAATTGAGAGATAACAATGAGTGAATCCCCCACTATAGTTATTATTCTTATAATCCAATGCTTCAAGAATCAGATTCCCTGCCAGAGAGCCCACAATTCTTGCTGGTTGTTCGTAGCATGTCCCATCCCCCATGCATATTTGTATTCTTTTTTCTCATCAAGGTTTATTAAAAATCCCCTTGCTCCAGCTTCCCCAGGGGATTCCCCTTTGACGTTCCATCAAAAACAAAAAAAAACATCCACCATGATCCTGCATCCATATGTCCAAGTCATACTTTTCCATTCTAAGACAACAATTTTGTTGTAGAGTTGGCTTATAGAGGAATTTTGACTTTCCAGAAGTGGATTTGATGTCGTTCATCGAAATATTTTCCATGTATGTGAGATCATCCATTGCCTTTGGATTTACTCCTTTGGCATTCAAAGCATAATGAGGAGAAGGACTACCATGTTTTCAAACTCTATAGGAGAAAGGATCAACTTTTTGAAAATAGCTCTATTTCTAGTTAACCAAATGTGCGAGCATAAATATTTCAGAAGCGCAGTCGAAAATCGAGAGAGAATAGAGCTTGTTTGAAGTGGACGACTGGAGCTGTGTTTCCACCGGATAAAGATGTCCTCCTAGGTTGAAGGGATTGGTTCTAAATATCCTATTTTCCCTATAGCATGCAACCAAACATCATGTGATAAAAGGAAGATCTGGAATAGATGTTTAGAAGTTTCACCGTCATTTTTACACAATACACACCGCGAGGAAACTTGGATGCCTTTTTTAGATAAATTCTCTGTAGTTAATACTTTACTGGATGCACTATCATCCAACATAATTTGTTGACTTTAGGGAGGCCATCAACGCGCCATATGCTTCTCCACAAAAGTGAAGAGGGAGGAAGACAATAAGTCTTCAACAACTTTTCATACCCAACCTTTACATTGTACTCTTGATGAAATTCCCCAATTACTGAAATTACAATTCTTTATTGCTTGCATTTTTGGTCAAAAAAATGTGAATGACAATTTTGTACTTGCTAAAATTGCCATTTCTCCTCCATTTTCTTTTCTTGTTGAATTTATAAGTTTGCAATAGTCAAGATTGTAATGAATTTCTAATAAATTTGAACTTGTGATTTTGCAATCAATTTCTTGTGAACTTATAATTTCTAATCATTTTAATTACAATGAATTAACTCCTGAGATTGTTGGTACGTAGTGACACACACACACACACACACACAATTATGCAACATATGGGTGGGTTTGTGAAGTTGGGTTCGCTTTTTTGTGTCACCAATTCATAGGATTCCAGAATGTAATGGTTTCTTGTTTATATTGTAACTTTTGACTGCATTTACCATCTTCCAAACAAATTATACGGTGCACGATAATAAAGAGAGCTCTATAATCTCATATAAAAAAAATTGCACACATTGTCGTTTTTTCACGGTTTTCCAACTTCAATAAATCACAAAAAATGGAAACATCGTGAATAATTTTGGAAAAATAGTAAACTAGTATAAGATGTCCTCTACATATGTAAAAAAATTCATTTAAAAATACCGTCAATTAGTTCATCTAGTGTTGTAGATGTGTCATATTGTGCACATAGTTTAAAAAAAAAACAAAATTTATAAATAACTACACAAAATTTCTAATTGTAAACTTTACATATTATGAAAGATTATTTGATTTCCTATATTTTTTGTTTTTTACATCATCTTAAAATTCATTATGCAAATACTTCTAATTGCCTCTTTAAGTGAGAGGTTCCTGTTTTTCAGTTTTATGTGGTGACTAAATTATCTATAAAAGAGCTCATAATTGAGCATGAGCCAATATAATTTTGTTTTTTCTAGTGGTGAAGTAATCAGTTTTATGTGGCAACTAAATTATCTATAAAAGAGCTCATAATTGAGCATGAGCCCATATAATTTTGTTTTTATAGAGAAGAGGTAATAAAGAGAAATGCAAATTGCTAATTCGTGGTTGTTGAAATTGCGATTTGGTTTGTTGGTGAGCTTTTATGTTTGTAATTGTAAAAATTGAAATCAATTCTATTCTTGGATTTGCAATCAATTGGGACTCAGTGAATTTGTAAATTTGTAATTTTGAATCCCTAAAACTACAATCAAATTCCTAAAATTGTTGGTATGTGGTGACACAACATATATATCTCGGTATCTAGTGATGAACATATAAATTTATTTTAATGTTGTTGAAGTAATAAAGAGAAACAAAATGCATCTATAATTTTATACAATTATGATACATATAACAAGAAGAAAGCATATACAAGTATTTGCAAATATTGAAATTTAGAGTATTGGCCTTCACTTTGGACATCAATTCACTTTGAATTTTTGCTACCAATAAACACTCACAAGATTAATTTGTTGTACAAAATAAAAATAATATAAATGTGAATTATTATTACAAATGTTTACAATGTAGTTTAAAGTTGTTCACCTTTTACTGGAGCTCTTTTGTTCAAATTTTGAATTGGTTAACATGTTTCGATTAGTTGTAGCATATTTTCTAATGTGAGATGTAGGCCCCTTTGTTGTGAAAACAATTAAGATAGAATTTTCGATATCACATTGGGCCAACCACATAAAACAATTGTAACACCAAGAAACATATGCAATACCTATATTTGAAACATAGAGTTGAAGTGGGTTGAATATGAATGTTTATGTGGTTAAAACTTTAAAGAGGGTCACATTCCATGAACCCAACCAAATAATTACTTGAGAGAATATACTATGATTTTATTAACATATGAGTTTCTCACAATCAATCATCGTGCAAGTGATAGATGGTTTTAAATAAGTAGGAAGAAATATTAGGAAACCTCTTATCTCCCATGGTGTTTATCTGATTCTTGTACATTATGTGATTAGTCATAGCCATGCTCTCAATCAAGGAGAGCCGAAATTGTATGACAAGGATAATATAGGGCGTGTTTCCTTTAATTTTGAGATTATATGTTATATAGTTCTTTTGGATTTTATATATATACTTCTCCATGATTCTATAGAGATATTGTAGGCCCATCCATATAGGGATGGTGACAGTCTCAAAGAGGACTTTCTTTCTATCTCAAAGGAAAATGTCTATTCATTTAAGCTTGTTCTCAAGCCCATAATAAGATTTCCACCCTCCACTAATCATTTTACCATTGATATAGTTCAAATTAAGCTTATAATTTATATTTACTTTGAGATCTTTGTATGAAGTCACTTACTCCAAGTTGTTGTTGTCATGCGTGAAATTAACATGAGCGATATTTTAGAATTTGATTATCATAACCTTGAGTTTTGTCAGTGTTAATAATCATATCCATAGTAGAGAAAAAATGATTTAGAATTTTTAGTTGCTTGTTGAGATCATAGAGTCTTCNAGCGATATTTTAGAATTTGATTATCATAACCTTGAGTTTTGTCAGTGTTAATAATCATATCCATAGTAGAGAAAAAATGATTTAGAATTTTTAGTTGCTTGTTGAGACCATAGAGTCTTCTCACCATAAGAACAATATCACTAGCATAGAGAATAAAGATCATGGCTATACACATTAAATTTGTGCTAGCACATATTTCCTTTTCCAAACAACCCTCTAGATTATTGAAGCAAATGCAAAAATATGGTAGGGAATATGGGACAACCTTGCTTGCTTGAATGTTATATTACAATTAATTTCTTCTAATTATCCGTCATAGTTCCTAAATTTCATGATAACATTCTCATACAACCTTATCGCAACATCTTTCAATTCGGAAGGTACTTTTAGGTCTTTAACATGTTCCAAAGGTTAGTTTTGGGAACTCTATCCAATTATTTTCTAAAATCAACATTTAGCAACACAAAAGATTGGATTTATTATCGCAACACTCTTCAACAATGGTTCTAAGGTTAACAAGGTGGTCTTTGGTTGAAAAATGCCTTTGAAATCATGTGTGGCCTTTAACTCTTTTTCCATGAATTCCTAGCCATATTTTGATCTTCTTTCCCAAATAATTCTTTATATTTTGGATAAACAAGGGATAATCATAAGGGTCCTATAANCCTTTAACTCTTTTTCCATGAATTCCTAGCCATATTTTGATCTTCTTTCCCAAATAATTCTTTATATTTTGGATAAACAAGGGATAATCATAAGGGTCCTGTAACGAGATGGATTGATTTTATTTCTAATTTTAAGACTAGAGGTAATGAGTCTTTAGGTCGAATGTTTAGGGAAACCTTGTTTGGATACTAAATTGAATACCATGCGGATGGGAGGGACGAGAATAAGTCCACCAATATTTTTAAATCTCTACTTGTTATCCTTTGACTTCCCATGGGGACTTCACTTAGTGAACCTCTCACATAGCACGTACGATTGTGGGATATTAG
>LPNX011217705.1:340748-372696 GCA_001517045.1 Pseudotsuga menziesii | reverse complement strand
GTATATACTCCCATGTATCTAATCCTATGGAGGAGGAGGAGGGTTGTGATCATGGAAGTTCACTACGGCTCTAGCTATCCGTCAGAATAATCACACCCATCCTCGTAGTACAACCACCACCTGGCTCTGCATAGCCTTAGGAAAGTCCTCGACTTGTGCCATGGGAACCTTGTGTGTCAGCCTGACAAAATTGGTATGAATGCTCTGGAGCGTCTGCTTTGCATCCACACCCATGATATCATCTCCTCTTCCCCTCCATCTGTGACGAGGGAAGCCTTCCGACCACCGTGGTCCCACATCTGCATACAAATGGTAGATGTCACTATGTATTGTCACACAAAAATATGTCTTTTGATTCCATATAATCAAAAACCACAAAAAAAAATTAAATAACTCAAAAATTAAAAGAGAGGTTCGAGGTTTTTTACCTATATTGCCATATGCCGATCCTGGTGGTAGCGGCATGTCCAGGTCCCCCCAGAAATCTATCCTCGTATAAGAGTAGTCATCGATGGAAACTATCTGTCACTGCCACCTTGGAAAGAAATCAGCTGGATAGGGGTTGGCCACCCTACCTCCCCCCACTCTGTGCATCACATCTGCCCAATGTCGTTGGTCCGGATCTCGAACCTTGTGAAGAGGAACGTCAACTCTGGGGCTCAATATTGGAACACGCTCGAAGAAAAATGTGCTCAATATACTACTGAACTTGAAGTTCCACACTCTACCCGCCTTACACTCACTGAGCTGATGTTTCATGTTGCTCAGTAGTGTAGTGCTCCAGTCATAAATCATGGGTCTCATACACTCCACTGCATAGAACATCAGAGGTCATGAGGCCTGATGGAGTGATGCCAAGACTGCTATCATGCCCAATGTCAATAGTATGGCCTTTAGGCCCAGTACCTGTATAGCATTGGTAGGGACCTAACTCCCCACCTTCTCTATGTTTGGATAGTAGTACACCTCAATGTACTCATCGATAGTCAGGCCACCTCCTGGCCCACCACCAGAATGAAAGTTCACTACTTCCCCCCATTGGGAAAGCCTAGTAATGAAGTATATGTCCTCCACCTCTATAGTGAGGGACATCCCATCTATCTGGAAGGACTCAGATTCTGGATCCCAGTAATCCACCAACATCTACAATAGTCTTGGTTTGGCCCTCAGGCCACCAAGACACCAAAACTTATAGAGTCCACATGCACGTAGAGCTTTTTGAGCCATTAGATTGTCCCTTACTGCCTCCTCTACCTCACCATGTTCACGCTCTCTCCATTCTAGGACCATCCTGTACAAAAAATTGCAAGTTTACCCATTAGATTACTTGAAAAACCTTACGTGCAGCCTCATACACGAATGTTTGCCAAATAGCCGTGTATGTATGCTATTGTGGGGGCATTTTGCACATATATCCATCCCTATACACAGAAAAACCCTCAATTTCTGTGTGGGCCATAGCGCCCTTTTTAGTTTTCCCTAGAAACCTCAAATGACCATGGAATTTGATAAAAATTGCATCAAAATGAAATAGAAGAGCATGGGTAAGTACCTGGAAGAAACGGTAGTGGATTCCGTCAACTGGATCTCCTGGAATTTGCTGTTGAAAATTTGAGCTCAATTGGGTAAAAATTTCAAATGTTTTATAATATTTTGAATTGTTTACTATTTATAGAAATTTTTCAAATTTTTGAAAATTTTTACCCCCTTTCCTATAGTTTTGATAATTTCTAATCATTTTGGACCATTTTTTACCTAACTCATGATGTAGGAGGCCTTTTTCAGTACTGTTTTAGCTGTTGGATTGACCCGTTCGTGCCGATATTAGGTATCATGCCTAAACTGACATATAGGTTAGGTTTCATCACCGTTTGCATTTTGCATGACCTTATGACCATTTCATCATAACCTTAGGTAAGAACCCACTTTATTATGTCACAAAACCTTCTTGTTGTTTTAGAAGTGGCATGATATGAGTGGTAGAGCTTAACCTTACATGGGTACCCTAGTTAGCACCTTACTTGCATTTGGTGCCTATGCTGATGTTTCGTCCCTTAGGGTGTGGGAGTCCATTGTATAGTACTGCCATGACATTTCGCAAGAGCCTCATACTCCTCTTGATCTTTTGCTGGCCTATTTCCCTTAGGAATACCTTATGTCAAGTTGTAATTGCATTATCATGAGCTTTTCCTATCTTATTGAGCTTTATGCTGGATTCCCTGGCATTGCGCTTCAGCCATATAGCTCGAGCTTGTCTCATCTCTAGCCATGCAAAGCCATTTTATATATCCTTTGCAGCTTGATTCCCTTTTTACTGGGAGGGGATTTTCCCCCGAGTGTCGATATCCTACACATGTATCCTTACATTGAGCATAGGTATGTTCCACTGCTTGGAACTAGTTTGTTTTCCCATTATGACACTCGTCTCCTCCTAGTCTGTAACTATAAAGCAGTTTTATTCTTTTTCAATCTTTTTAAATATTTTGAAAAAGTTAAAAAAAAATTAAAAAATCAAAAAGTTGGACAAGGAAAGATGTTATCTTTGGCAGCTGCTGATTCGTGTCACCTTCGAACAGAGCATATATCACATCCATTGGTTGGATTTATAGTTTGACTTTAAGAGCTGTACTCATTTATCTAAGTTTATCTCCACTGACTGGTTAAGCTTCCAGTCCCTATGGAGCCTCTGTTGATGCCTCCTGTGTCACAAAGATGTCCCAATTTGTATATCGAGTCTATGGTACCTTTATTCAGCCACCATATTCCATTATGCTCTTGTTCGAAGGAAGTTGAAACCTAAGTCGACCATTCGTCAGTTATCTTGACTTTGCATGTCAGCCATTCCTGGTACAGTTACTGGTTCATGCACCTTATGATCGAGTTCTTCCACATTATATAGCTTTGCTGAGTACCTCGTGTTGGATGATGGGGGATGCCTTAATGCCCTCCTTCTAGCAGATTTCATCCCATCGACTTCAGACCATTTATTCTGGGATTGAAATCTAGAGTCATTTTGAGTGCCTTGAGATTTGCAGTCATCAGTGGTAGGTTCTCTCACCATCGAGAGTCTTTGGGAATACATCAATATCCCCTGATCGATGGATCCTCTCAAGTGTTCGACCTCAACACATTTATTCACACTTGTTAGTTTGCACTCTAGTACCTTGATTCCCATTTTCATTATCGGTGGGTGATCTCTCCTCTGTTAACAGTATATATCAATTACCGGTAACCAGACGATGGACTACTATGTTCGACCTCGACACCTCTATTCACATAGTAGGACATGTACTCATAGCAGTTTTTGTAGAAGACCTTCCAAATTGGTGGCATCTCTTTATATGCTACCTCCTTGATCATGCCAGTGTTCACGAGATTTCAGCTCTCGTGACTTGATTCCATTATATGTCAGACATTTCCAGCCATTATGGAGATCTTGATCCATCATATATCTTCATCCATTATGGAGATCATGGTCCTTTGTATATCTTCATCATGGATATTATGATCTATGTATATTGTACATGGTGATGACCACTTATGTGATATCTTGTATCATGCCTATTCATGGCCATTGTACTCTTATGTATCCAGGATTGCTATATGTATTTGCGGTTATGTGCAGAGTTCTATCATTGTACTATGCTAATTGGGTGGCTGGTCTTCCATTTGGGATCCTTCATCATTCCACTTCTGGGATGGAATTATAATGTATTTCAGCCATCATATGACCCCTCTGACCTCACACATTATGGGGCATCTATTATAGCTGATTTTACCACTCCAGGTGAATCACACTTTATATGGCCTTCCCCTATCCCTCTGCAGAATCCTTAGACCCCTTGGACCATTTTTTGTCCTTTGATTTTTCCTTGACCATCCCTAAAAACATGTGAAAAATGATACACACGACTTTTAAACCCTTAATCACGTATATACACAAGTTTGACCCCTAAAACCGTGTACATCAGGATGTGTACAAAATCCAAATCCTTTTGGAGTTTTCCTTGACATGGATACGACTTACTTGACTCATGGCCTTCCCTATGCCTTGAGATCGCTCGGATTCGACCTTTCATTACCCCTTTGAAAACATATATAAGGAACTCTATGGTACATTGAAGGCATATGAGAGAATTGAGAGCAAAGAAACTATAGTCCATTGTTTCCGAAACTTATGCTTGATTCTACATCCCTTTGTCCCTTGGAGCACTTTTGCATTCTTCCCAATATTTCCTTTTGCTTATGAGCTTGCTATCGAGAGATGGAGGATTGAGGTGGTGGAGGCCCAAGTGGGGGATTCAGTTTCTCCAATTCGAAGACGTGTCGACAGCGGTTGTATCTATTGTAATCTCTAATTTTATATTAATAGAAATATATTTTCATGTCCAATAATGTGTGTTTGAATGAATATTTTACCCATGGGATGTTTTCAAATGCTTATACATTGTTGATTATATATGCTAGAATAGATCTAACACCAATATATATAGTATGCTTGTATTGTTTACTTGTTGTTGAGGAAGTAATCTATCAATTCAAGCTGAAGTTGGAAAGCTCAATGGGGATCTACTTCAACCGTCCGGAATAAGGTACGAGGTTTGATCCTTTAGTGTTAGACATTTAATTTCTATTGCATATTGGAAAGGATTGATTTTTGGAGTCAAGCTATCTATTGTGGTACCCCAAGCCATAGGAATTTCTCTCTGTAACAATCGGTTGCATTGTTAAAATCCTTGACGAGCCGGTTCAACTGCATCTCCATTGCTAACATGGTGTTATTGATCTTAGCCTAGTCCATGCACCTATTTGTTAGTAGGTCATTGAATATGCACAGTGATTTTGGGTTAGTAGGTGTCTTCATCGACGATTCTTCATCAGATTGTTGGTCATTTTTGCGCACAGGATAATCAGGTGCATCCACTGGGGATCCTATCGAGGATTCTACTACACTAAATGGTTCTCTCCATTCCATGGGTGAATCATTAATCATTTCCTCCAGCTCCACATCAGATACCTTGTACCGCATTAGAAACCATTTCTTATCGGTGTCTCGTCACGTTTGAATGTGAATAGCATGGGGTCCAATTGCGAACCACACAATCTTTTGATATTTTTCTATAGCTTCCTTTGTCAGTCTTGGAATTTTTACTGCTACTGCCTGCAGTTCTTCCTAGTAGATACAAAACTGGATCAAACAGTCTATCAATCTCTATTCTTCTCTTACCCACCATAAATTTTGATATCTTACACCCTTGCATACCTCTATCTCTTTGACATCCATTCCCTAGTAATCATTTGGATCAATCAAAGCCACTAATGAGATCAAAATGAGAATCCAACTATATGTGAATGGTATTTTTCCCATTTGTGCTACCACTATGTCCTCCATGACCTGCTTCATAAGAAAAAGGGACCATCTCATTTTTATGCCTTACACACACAACTTAGCACATGCAACCACTCCCAAATTACATTGAACTAGGTGATTCTTCTTGACCACTTTAGTGGTAAAAATACTTGCACCAATATGTACCACACGGTCCTTGATACTATCAATGCGGTATTCCCTCTCACTCTCTAGAGCATAACACTTCTTTAGTGTCGCCGCCAACTTCTTGTAATTATCTTTACTGCGAAAATATTATGAGGGGTCTGCCCATCCTTGGGTAGCCCTGTTATCTTTGAAATCAACCCCACCGTGACTTCAACTGGTTCATCTAACCACAAAAAGCCTCAATGGAAGCATGCCAAAATCTTTTTCACGTAGGAATTTACGTCAGTCAGCTGCCCAAAGTGTGTGTGTCATATTGATTGACCCAAGTAATCCGGCTCTAGCCAGCCCGTTAGTCCAGTCCTCTAGGATGCACTCTATCATCCCACCTCCAATTGCTACCATTGGAACATATGGTTTGTGTGCAACATCCTCTAGTGCGAGTAAGTCGTGGTCTTCATATTTCATCTGCAGCAACACATACATAATATCAAAAGTGCATACCATCCCTTGTGGTATCACTGACATGCTTATCTCATACTTCTGATTTTTCATGGGCTTCTTGGCCTTCACACTAGGCCAACTAGGAGGTATATATCTAGGGATTCCCTTGACAGATACCCCTACCCGAGCTGTAGACTCCAAAACTCTTGAGCTCGATGGACCTGTCTGTGCAATGTATTTTCCTTGTACCCTTGCAGACATTCTAGTTTGTCTTTTCTATGGGGCCGAAGAGCTAGGATTCTTCCCCTTTCTCTTCCCCTTCATCACCATCGATGATCCAACTTACATACTGGATACTTCTTCCATGATTGTTACTGTTCTGATTGGTGAATCTCACTCACTTGAAATCTCTATAGTGTCTGGGTTACTTTGCATGCCACACCAATTCTCTGTGAGACTCAACAACCACTCACCCTTTCTGGACTTAGCAACTTACTTAATCTACTCAAACTCACTTGGAAATTATCTATACAACTATGTAATGTTGCAACTTAGCTTGACTCTACAAACTACTATCTGACCACATCGAGCTCCCCTTTTATAGAGCCAAATCAAATCATACTCATCATTACTAAATCAGCGCGATCATTATGACCAGATCATGCATTAACTACCCGATTCCGTCGTCGATTCTACCAACCCAATGGTCGGATCCTACATCATTACACGCCACTTCCAAAAGTGTCGTCGATTAACTACTTTTAATTGTCTTCATTTATTACTAATTTGGCATCTGTATGTATCCTTGCAGCTATCGTAGCATGACTTCCTAATTGTGCTACTGACTCCTATTATTACACATCCACCTCTACTTGGTGCATATTCCATCTATCACCGTATCTACTTGTTTTTTCATTGCACAATTACTCAAGCATCACGTGGTTTTGGGCTTGTCCTACAGGGCTTCAACCTGCTACCATTTACTTGCTTTGGCACCATCGCTTCATCTAATTGCTATAGTTCAACTACACCTCTAGAAGTAATTGAATTAACAAGATATGGACCTAACTAGTGCATCTGTAACTTTCCTGGATGCTTAAACGACTTGCTGTCATACAACAACACCAAATATCCTTGCTGAAATGGTTTATTCTTTATGTGGTGATCGTGTAAGGCCTTTTATCGATCCTTATCGATGCATTGGTGGAATCCTGCAATAAAGCGGTCCTCCTCAAGCTACATCAATTGTTCCATACACTCATTTAGCACTGTGTCATCATCCATACCCGTCAATGCGGCAATGTGCAGACTTGGAACAATGTACTCCATAGGAATTAAATCATCTTGCCCATATACCAATTTGAACGGTGTTTTCCTTGCCAATCTCTTACAAGTGGTGTGATAATCCCATAAAACTGCTGGAATCTTCAGGTCCCAGTCATCGCGACTTGCATTACAAATATTTGTAAGCACATGCTCCAATATTTTGTTGAATTTCTCCACCGTCCCGTTCGCTTGTGGATGATACGGGGTACTTTTCTTATGCTATATTTTTCGCTCTTTCGTTAGCGCCCATACCATGCAATTGATGAAGTGACTCCCTTGGTCAGTCATCAATATCCTTGGACATCCAAACCATGCCACAATGTTGTCAAATAGGAACTATGCTATTATCCCAGCAGTGCAATCCATGGTTGGTGAGACCTCCGCCCATCTTGTTAAATAGTCTATCGATGTAATGATGTACCATGCACCAGTTTGCTCCTCAGGTGGGTTGATTGGTCCCACAAAATCCATGGCCCATTTATCAAATGGCTACAATGTCACTTAAGGTACTAGTGACATCTCATCTCTCGTTGATGGTTTTCCTATTCGTTGACAGACATCACAACTCCACACATATTCTGTCGCATCATTATGTAGAGTGGGCCACCAAATCATTGCGTGAAGCACCTTTCTCGTAGTAGCTCATCCTCCATAGTGTCCACCAACAACTCCTGCATGGGCCTCTTTTATAATCTTTCCTTTTTCATGCAGTAGGACACATCGTTGCAAAATATCATATGGTCCTAGTTTATATAGCTGGGTAGCGATCAACTGGAAATCATAGGCCTTCACCACCAACTGCTTCTTCTGACTTGTTGTGAAATCCTCCGGTGCACTTCCCGTCGCTAGAAACTGAATTATTTGATCATAATAATCATCTTCCATGTCAACTCTGAACAACTGCGCATCTGGTAGTCCATCTTTGATATTTGTTGGCTCTTCGTCTATGTCAATTCAGGATAAATGATTAGGGCCTACATTTAAGCGACCCGACTTCACAATTATCTCAAAATTAAAATTCTGAAAGAGAAGTAAGCAATGACATATCTTCCCCCTCAACACAAGATTATTGACTAGGTACTTCAAGGCGAAATGTCTTGTAAAAATCTTAATATGACCACCCAATAGGTAATGCCTAAACTTTTGCAGTGCATATACCATCACCATACCTTCTCTCTCTATGGTTGCGTAGTTCTTCTCCACGGATGAAAACTTCCAACTAGTGAAAGAAATCAGGTGATCTAGATCTCCTTCTCCTGGTTGCACCAACACCACTCCCAGTGCAACAAATGATGTATCGACATGAACATGGAACTCATTGTCCCAATATAGAAAACTAGTATCAATACAGAAGCCATCTTGGCTTTCAGTGTGTCGAAACTCCCTTGAGACTCTTGAATCCATACAAATGATACATATTTCTTCAACAATTTTTCCATCGGTGCTGTGATCACAACATATCCATGTATGAACTTGCTATAATACCCTGTGTGCCCCAATGTCGCTCTGAGCATCTTCACATTTGTAGGTGGTAGTAAGCTCAAGATCAGTGTGATCTTCGCAGGGTCAACCAACAATCCTTGTTTGCAAACAATGTGACCTACTAACATCTCGAAAGGTGCATAGAAAATACACTTCTTGCAATTTAGTGCGATATGATGCTATCAACATCTCTCCATCGTCAACCACAGGTTTTCCAAATAGTCTATGATCAACCCATAAACTGTCCAATCATCCATATAAACCTACAAAAACTTCTGAATGAAATATTTGAATGCAGCGACAACAACCTGGTAAAATATCGCAGGTGCATTCCTCAATCCAAAGGGCATCACAGTGTACTAAAAACATCCCCATTCAGTGACAAATTTTGTTTTGTGCCGATCCTCTTTTGCGATCCTTATCTGGTGATTGACAGAAAATCCATCTGTGAAGGAATAATCTCTTGACCGTCTACTCCTTCTAGAACTTCATCGGTAACTGGTGTCATAAACATATCATGCATACATGCATCATTCAATTTTATTAGATCGACGCAGATCCGAAATTCACCCATTTTCTTGTCTTGGACAACCATTGGACTGATCCATTCTGATTCTTTAACTGGGTCAATTATTCCAACATCCAACATCCAATCAAGCTTAGCTTTTACCCTCTCCTTGTATCGCAGAGTCAAGTGATACGGACTTTGCCTTACTGGTTTCACATCTAGATTTAATGGGATCTTCATCTCCCCTAAATAACCCAGTATCCCCTTCATTTCATAGAACTTCGTCGGAAACATATATTGAAATTCATGCAACAAGTCTGTAATATTTTCCATCATTTATTCATCCCAATAGTCTCCAACACTTGCAAAAGTTGGGCCGATTCATGGGATCCATCGGCACGTCTATTGCTGCGATATCCTGACTTCCTTCCGTTTTTGGAATGTTGATATTCTGCATATCATTGTCATCTGGCTTGCCTGACACATTATAACATCCCATCATCAATTTCATATGAAAATGTGCATGTAGATCCACTGGATATGCGACCGACACCACCTTCAAGACAATATCGTGAATAAGCTGTAATGCATTGTGAACATCCATATTAGCATCTGCAAAACTGAAGCTGTGATTAAAGAAAATTGTCAGCTCCTCCCAAGTGGTGATCTCTCTGTGCAACTTAGTGGATACATACTAAGAACGTGGAATTTCATCCAATGTGTGGATAAAGGCATGGACCCACTCATCCTTTGGTTGTGATGCCCACAAATTCTGACAAGCAATCAAATGATTACCAATACTATTCCATCCATTGTACCTCCCAACATGGTACATCTTGGCATCCCCAAAGCCAACTGTCACCAATATTCGACACTATGACCATCCAGTGATTGAATTGTTATGGGTCTCCCACCAGCGTGCAGGGTAGCCTTCAACACTTCCTCCAACACCAGCAACCATTGTGGCTTTGACACCTTATCTTTGAATTTAGAAAGAAACTCATATAGCTCAGGATTTCCTTCATAAATTGGCAATTCAATGGTATTGGTTGTGACGTGACATAGTTACTGCATAATCAAGCCACACTTCCGTAGCGACACTTCATGCAAGTAGTTCTTCTAGTTCTCTAATGATCATCATAGTAAGAGGATGCAGAGCTAGCTCTGTGCCAACCAAGTTCCCCATTAGTATTCAACTGTATATAATCTTCTGAAATATTATAAGAATGATCCCATCCTCTAGAAAGTTCATCTTTCACTGGCTCAATATATCTTCACCCTTCATTTGTATCCATTGGAGCGATGACTCTAATGTCTTGATTCTCAAATGTCATCATGTGCTTCTTAAAATTGATCACTGCCATACTGTCATTCTCCAATCCGATCCCCAATAATGTGGGATAGGAGCCTCCACCATCAAAGACTTTGATCATTTCAAAGTCAACATAAGTCTTCATTCCCTCAACATCCACTACTAGGTACGACACATGCTTGATCGGTTGTACCTTGGATTATTAGCCAATCGTAGATGTACTGGAGACCAACCCAATGTCGGCGTCCCCATCTTCTGCCATTTTTGTTTTGTTAGAATATTCACATCTGAGCCTAGATCCATAATAAATGAATCTACTTCATAGTGCCCAATTTGGATGTTCATGCGCATCTCTTTGCCTGTCATTTTCTTATGCAAATAATTCACCGCGGAATCCTTTCGTCCCTTGGCTGGTTGATGTAATAGAACCTCAATCTCAACAAGATCATTGAGATCTCTTGTAAGTGATAAGCAACTCTCAAAAAAATGTTGCAAGGTACCATGCTATCGTGATGGTTCTGCCTCTAAAGTGGAATCAAAAGCAGTAGGCATTTCGTACACATGTAACTTACCAAAATTTCTGCTCATCTTGTCCTGTGCTTCAAAGAATGTGTCTTTCTCCACGTTGACATCAAATTGGACTTTCTTCTTTCCAGCTAACCGAACTTGTGGAATCATAATATATTCTCTAGTTGTCGCACCTCCATGAGTGATGACAATGACGTCAACATCCTGTGTTCTGGGCTCCGTCGAGATCATCGCAACCATCAGTCCATGATTTTGGTTCAATGGTGGATTCACCGGTTCATTCCCTTTTCGAGTTGTATTCGGGTTCTGAATTGGAATTTGGTTATGAACTGGAATTTGGTTCTGATTTTGAATCTGCAACTGATTCTGGATTTGTAACTGTGGAACATTTTTGGCTTTCCATCTCGCAATCAAATATGAACAGTTCTCAACAGTGTGATCAATCATGGTACAATATGTGCATGTGCACTACAACTATGGGAAATTTATCTGATAATGACTGAGTATGACACAATTGTAGCATTGGAAAAATCCATGACCTCGTCCGCCTCCTTGACCAAATCCTCCTCCTCGTCCTTGGAATCCTCTATGGAATCATCCTTGTTGGTGGTACTACGTCTGAGAAAATTGTTGTTGTGGGGGATTTGGCTACTGCTGAACATACTGCACTGAATGAACATACTGTGGTTTCTATGGCACCATCTACATATGATTATACTATAGCTATGACATAAACTACTATTACGACTATTGCATCTATTGTTGCGGTATAAAATGCATATGCGGTGGAGGTACATAGTACGGTTGAGGTGGTGGTTGCACCACCTGTGTTTACAGAGGATGTACCACCTGGTGGTCCTCTCCCTTCACATAATATGAGTCATATGTTGTCTCCTGGAGTAGTTCCTATGTGCAACAATATTTATCTTCATGACCGACAGATAAAAAAAATGAGCAGTATAGGTTTTCTAGCTTCATCACCATCTTCTGCATGTATTCACATTCCTCATGTCGATTCCCATATACTTGAAAAATGCGACACCATGGTACACTGCCACAACTTAAAGGGTTCGGTGCTCCTGGAAATAGATAGTTTCAAAAATATGGGCAAGTATCCTTCGTATGTCCATCTGCATGACATCGAGTGCACTAGAGATCCTTGCGTTGTTCCTTTCCCTTCTTAATGTCTTGTAACTGAAGTGTCAAGTTTTCCAAGTGCATCTGAATTTGGTTCATACCAATTACATTTTCTCTAATGGGTGAAGCTTCCAGCTTCATGGCGATCTCCAAAGCCTCACTCTGTGTTGCAATCTTCTGCTGCATAAGAGGTAGTCTAATATGGGTTAACAATGTTGCAATGAACCATTCCTTATGCTGAATGTTGCTCATATCAAAACTTAGTCTTGCCATGAGTGTCTTGAATATTTGATTAAAATCCCAAACAATCTCATTGGAATACTGCTTAATTTCCTTCAATTCCGTAATGTATTGCGCTTTAGAATTTGCTTTTATGAATTCTTCAATAAGTCCTTTCTTGACTTCTTCCAGTTTCTTCACTGGAGTCCCCGTAGTAAACTGTACAAATTTCATATACCAATCCAGTTCTCGACCCCACAGGGTTGTCACCAATTGGCCCTTCTTGACATCATCATCCGCAACTTATCTTACATTCCATACTATTTCACACAGGAACCAGTATTGTTTTGGATCCTCAGTCCCATTCCCATGGAACAAGGGTAACTTCGCCTCATCACCGACCATTCTTTCCCTTCTTCCTACAGATGCTAATCTACTGCTACTATTAGAGTGTTGCTGGCACGTTGAAAAATTCTATGTTGTACTTGCATTTCTTCCTGATTATGACGTAGTGTGTAGAGACATGGGTATGTTGGTGCTGGGGGTTGATCTTACCTCTACCTTGGGTGTAGTTTGGGTCTATTCATCCTCGTCATTACTATGGGGTCTCTTTGTACTATGTGGTATTCCTTCGCGGTCTTTCGTTTTGATTGCAGCAGGACCTTCTCCCATCCTCTGCCTATTCTAGTGTCAAAACCTTGCTCCTCCTCTCATAATACCACTTTCTTCCTCAGATTCCCTCTTAGTCTCATTGTAACTTGCACCCATGTACCCTGTATCATTCCATTCATCTCCCCTCTTTCTTCGTGGTATCCACAGCCCCCACACACTAGAGTTCTACTACTCGAGGTGCATCTTCAATATGCCTTTTTCACAGACAAGCATCTTAATTGACAATTGTAATTACAATAAGAACCTACCTCTTGGTCTATTGAATAATTCCCTTTCTTCTATTATGTATGAATTAGTAGTATCAACTGCAAACTCGATGATATAGCCTTCTAAGATGTTGTCCAACTAGACTTCAACAATCCGTGACGCTTTGTTGTCAGTTTTTTGCAACTTTTAGATCAATTCCTGGGTCCAGGATGTTGGCTCACCTCCTTGGAAATTGTTCTTGTGATAAGTGAACCGTGCCAACCACTCGTATAGGATGATCAGGAATTATGAAAAAAAAAGTACTCGTGTGCACCGTTGTGTATGTATCTTTCCATCCACTTATCCATCGTATGTCCAGGGTTCTAATTTTTGGTCTCAATGAATTCTTGTAGCTTCTGGTCAAACTATTCTTGAATTTTTGGTCTTGTCGGATGCCACAACATGGCCTCCCTTCAGTTTCCAACAAAACCATTTATTGGCACAAACCCATCCAACAAAAGCTAGTCGATAAGGGTTTCGACTTTGTTGATAGCCAAACCAACATGATCTCCCTGAGCACTGACCTAGATAGGTTTTAGCCTATCCAGCAACACCTGTAGAGCAGATGAGGTATTACTGATATGCTCGAGGGAGAGTTGACAGAACCAAGTTTCCATAGAGTAGGAAGGGACAATGTGGAATCAATATTAACAACTTAGTGCAACATTAACATATCTATTTGTTTAAGCACATACATCACGATTCTTCATCAGATCATATCATTCCATTATAAATGCAATAAATATATTGATGTGCAAATAGATCTAGTAAAATAAAATCATCTAAAGTAGGAAAACATCGCATCATAGATCCATGTCACACATTCACTTAACATTCATCATACAGTCACATAAAATAGTAAAGTAGTAAAACAGAAAGGCACAATAATTCATATCAACTTCTTCCTTGTCATATTACTTCCATTCAAAAATCACGGTTCACATATCAATAGATCTCAGTCTGATACCAAAAGATATTCTTCTCCAAGCTCAGATTCTTCACCTCTCAAAAGATATATCGATTAATTAAGCTCTTCCTAAGATATATAATACTTGCGATTCAACATCTATTTATAGGCTTGCACCTTTACATTCAAGGTCCACTTAGACAATTTCTAACTAATTCTTAACTAATTTTACAAAATGATGACCAATATCCACAAAATGTGGTCCAAAACAACAAAAGGTGACACAAAATATAACATATATTCTAATCTCCACTTTGCGCACTAATCTTCCTCTTGCACGATGTCTTTTTGATCTTACACAACATCCGCGATGTTGTGCAACTAATGTATCCAAAACCCATACCAACATGTTGGACTCTAGGGTTTCATATAATTTAATTCCCAATATTAGCATGGAGCAACTCAGTCTGAAAATAACAAGACACTAGGTTGACCTTTATAGTTTTGACTCCAGAAAGGTTAAATGTGTCGGAATACTAAATGATTTGGTAGTTACACTAGAAAAACTCCCAACTAATAGCATTATGATGGATGTTGTAGTGGCAGATGTACCTACTAAATATGGGATGTCACTGTTAAGAAATCGGGATAAAAATATGGGAGGCACAATAAAAATGGATATGAAGTACACTACTGCATTGATGTTTGCAAGGGCAACTCAAATATTATATGCAGAAGCTAAGTTTTTTTATGTTATAATTTATTAGAATAACCCAAAGGAATATCCTCTTTATGCAACCAATGAAGACATGGGATGTTTCATTTTATCAGAAAATGAAGTTTTAAGGAATGATATTTTAAATCTGATCTACCTAAGATTCACGAGAACAATAGTGAACATGTATGTGTTGGAATATTTAACCCATCTAGACATTAGCCTTAATAATTAATTTTATTTTCTAGTACATAGACCATTATCTGTTGACCACCTAGTGTATAGTAAGTACTAAGTATCCTAATCACTATAGACTATTATTTTGTCATTATTACCCTCATTATCCTCATATTCACCCTCTTCCTTATTTCTAGGAGCTAATGCGCTCTCATGAATTATTTTAGGCCCACTTGAGTAAGTTTCTATAATTTAAGAGCCTACCTTGAATTAACTAGCCATGATTTCGTCACTCGAGTTAGTATGAGCTTCGATTAACACTAAAACTAAATTGAACACCTATTATGTTCCCTCCATAATTAGTTATCATCATTTAACTATCTAATATGTCTTCTTGGTCCACCTACTATTAGTTACATTCAGTTATCTGATCTGCTTCAGGAGTTATGACTAGCAACTATGTCTAGTGATTTTTTATATGTTATCTAATCATGCCACATGTTTGGAGTTAAAATTCTTCTTTGGATCATGAATTTCTCACTTGGATATGTATTATAAATGTAACCTTATTGGTGAATAATAATCAGATGGAGTTTATACCAATTTAGTTTTCTCTTTTATGTTAGAATGATCAACCCATAGTTAGCTACCTTAGACATTAATTAATCCATTTTTTGTCTTATTTGCCTAGTTTCCATATTCCACCTTATGCAAGTTGTCCTCCACATGTCCAAAGTTGTCAAACTTGCTAAATTTGAGTCATGGAGTGCTTGGGAAACCACTTGGAATCAAATCTGCTTTATTCCTGGCCTTCCTAGCGCATGTCTGCTTTTTCTGCTTTATTGCTTGTTTTTGCTGAGTTTTAAGGCAATTAGGAAAGTTTGACTAGGTGAAGTTAACTTGTTTTTTGTCCTCATCATCCTCCACTCTTTTCTCCTAAGAAATAAATGTATGATTTGTCCTTCCATCATCTATTATCTTTCTTAATTGATTTTTCCAATTCGTGAGCTCCTAGATAGATTTGGAAACTGCTTTATGCACCTATGGGGAATTTGCTTAGATTTAGTAGGCCTACTTTTGACCAAATTTGAATGGCATCCTTATGCATTTGAGTCTCTCATGTAATTATTTATTTTGGCAACCTATGACTTCACATGGTTGGCTATTGTACACTTATTCAATACAGATTAGTGTTCTGCTCCATATTCAGTCTCCTTTGTGTGTAATTTGCATGTGTAATTGGCAATTTTTGTGAGTGTAATTGTTCTAACACCTGGGTTCAATTTCCACATGGTATCAAAGACTTTGTATATTGATTTATCTCCTTCCAATTTATTATTGCAGGTTCGACATCATTGACTGGGAGCATTCTGCTGACTGAAGGGACAATTTCTGAGTTATGGATCAATCTCAGAAGATCATCTTGACTCCATTTAACTTCTTTGAATGGAAAGTAGAGATGGAGATACTGTTGAGAGAAAAAGGCCTCTACAGAATGATTATGGCAACAGAATTAGAGCCCAATGCAGTTGCAGAGAAAATTAAATGGCACAATAGGAGGGATGAGGCCTATGGTCTCCTGTGTCTGAGCATATCCATAGACCTCCTTTTCCATCTTGATGGATTAACATCACCAAATGAAGTATGGGAGAGACCTCCTTTTCCATCTTGATGGATTAACATCACCAAATGAAGTATGGGAGAATCTTGTTGAGATTTTTGATAAGACATATCAGATGAGGGGACATCAAATTGAAAATGAATTGATCTCCCTGAGTCCCAATAGCTTTGAATCCCTGCAACTCTATTTTTCCAAGTTCAAAGCCCTTGTTTTACAGCTAAAACAGTGTGGGATCGAAAAGAAGGAGGAGCAACTAGTTTTGGCCATACTCTCAAAGCTTGGACCTGACTATTCAGTGTTTGTCTTGACCTTCCATGCCACAAAGTTGGTAGCTTGAGCCTGGAAAATTCCTAGCCTTGCAGATTTCATGGAATCTCTCACACAAGAACAAGATAAATTGGTGATGATGGGCACCATAAAACCTTCCAAAGACCAAGCTCTGGTTGCTGGAGATTCGAGGGTGGATTCAAAAGGCAAGAAGAAAGATAAGAATCCACCTGAGAAAAAGAGAGACAAGAACAAGTCTCTAGAGGATCCCCAAAGCTCCAAGAATATCCCCCAAAAGAATAAGAACAAAGGAGAAATGAGCAAGTGCGCATACTGCAGTAAGGGAAATCATCCTGAAAGCTCCTGCATGAAGAAGCAAATTGACATGCTGACCCAAATCCTGGAGAAGAATGGAATCTCCCTTCCTGATAGCTCAAAGAAGAGAGAAGGAGGATCAAATTCAGAAGACAAAGAGAGAGTTCATGCATTGGTTCCTGGCACATCAAGCTCACCTATTTTCATCATTGATTATGGAGCTTCAAGACATATGGTTTCAACCAAGGAGGCATTCACCTCACTTGACATGTCAAAAGGTCCACCAATTGTACTGGGAGATGACTCTCTCACTGAAAGTTTGGGCAAAGGGAGGATTGATCTTGACCATGGTAAGTTCAACAATGTATTGTATGTTCCAAGTCTTGTCTCTAACCTCTTATCAATGTATCAGATGACCCACACAGGGTCTCCAAAGAAGGTCATATTCTCCCCTGATAAAGTTGATATCACAGAGATCTCAAGTGGTAAAGTCATTAAAAAAGGAGTTGCAAATCACACTTCGAAGGTATACATGTTCTCACACTTCCTACCCTACTCAAACCCCTCTGCTCTTCTGATTCATGCTAATGAGGCAAGCAATATTTGGCATGAAAGATTTGGCCATCTTAATTACAAGTATCTTTCTGATCTTAGTGAAAAATAAATGGTCATAGGGTTACCAAATATTAAGTTTTCCAAAGGAGTCTGTCAAGGTTGCATCTTAGGAAAACACCCAGAGCATAAATTTGAGAAAGCTAGTCATGAGAGAACCTCTGCACCTCTTGAGTTGATCCACAGTGATGTTGCTGGCCCATTTCCTCACATGTCAATGAGTTAGGAAAAATATGGATTGAAATTCATAGATGACTCTTCCAGTTACTGCTAGGTTTACTTCCTGAAAAACAAGTCTGAAGTTTTTGGCCTCTTCAAATTCTTTAAGGCTTTGGTTGAAAACCAGTCTAGGAGGAAACTCAAGGTCCTCAGATCTGACAATGGTTGTGAGTATGTCAAGTCTGAGTTCATTCAATATTGTGCAGATCCAGGTATTCAGATGCAGAATTCTATCCCTTACACACCATAGCAAAATGGTGTTGTTGAGAGGAAGAACAGATCACTGAAAGAGATGGCAACCTGCATGATGGAGGCTAAGACTTTGCCACCAAATTTTTGGTCCAAAGCTGTAAACTATGCAGCATATATTCAGAATAGGGTGCCTCATAAATATCTTTATGGTATGATTCCTTTTGAAGCATGGAGTGGGCACAAGCCAGATGTGACCCATTTCAGGATTTTTGGCTCAAGGGCTTGGGCTAGAATTCCAACAAAAAAGAGGAAGGCTTTGCAGCCCCAAAGCCAAGAGTGTCTATTTGTTGGGTACTCTGAAGATTCAAAAGGGTAAAAGTTGATCAATTTGAGCACAAACAAATCCTTCATTGAAATGAGTGTTCAGTTCCAAGAAGAGCCTTTAGCAGCAGTGGAAGTTGGAGAATCCTCTTCACCACCAGAACCATTGAATGTAAGTGAAGAGATAATTGAGTTTTCTGATTCTTATATTTCTGATAATTATGATTTAGTTTCAGATCCTAACAGTCCTACAAGACCAAAATGGGCAGCAAATACCATTCATGCAGGTGGAGAACTAGCTGGAAATCCTAATGATCCTAGGAGGATTAGATCTTAGTTTGAGAGTGCTCTGTGCATGAAAGACCCTTTGTCTGTAGAGAAATTATATATGATGGTTGAATAAGACCCAAAGACATATGAATATGCAGCACATGATCCAAGATGGAAAACATCCATGGAAGAAGAGTTCAGCTCACTCCAGAAGAACAACACTTGGGAGCTGGTTGATCTTCCCCCAAGAAGGAAGCTAGTTCAGTGTAAGTGGGTTTACAAAACCAAATTTTCTGCTGATGGTTCACCTTTGAAATATAAGGAAATATTGGTATCCAAGGGCTACTCACAGGTACATGGCATAGACTACAATGAGACATTTGCACCAGTGTCAAAGATGGACTCCATCAGGCTAGCCTTAGCCATTGCAGCTTTGAAGCAGTGGGAGGTACATCACATGGATGTGAAGTGTGCTTTCCTGAATGGAGATCTCACTGAAGATATTTAAATGCAGCAGCCTCAAGGATTTTCTACTAATCCATCTCTTTTGTCCAGGCTAAAGAAATCATTGTATGGGATTAAGCAAGCCCCCAGGGCTTGGTATGCCAAGATTGATAGCTTTCTTCTATCATTTCATTTTGTTCGATGCAAGTCAGATACAAATGTATATTTGAAGCTGATTCATGGTTCATTAATGATTATTTTCTTGTATATTGATGACCTTCTCATTACAGGAAGCTCAAAGGATGAAATTGCCTCCTTAAAGGATGCAATGAACCATGCATTTTCTATGACTGATTTGGGGTTATTGAGCCAATTCTTGGGGCTCGAGATTGCTCAAAAAAACATGGAATCAAAATAAATCAGTCCAAGTATGCCTTGGATTTTCTGAACAAGTTCAACATGAAGGATTGCAAGCCAAGCAAGACTCCCTTCCTTTCAGGAGTTAAGCTTGAAGAAGTTGATTCTTCACCTATGGTAAACAATACACTATATAGACAATTGATTGGATGTTTGCTGTATTTTACACATACTTGACATGATATTTCTTATGCAGTAAGTGTGGCTTCAAGATACATGGATCAGCCTCATGAGATCCATTGGAGAGCAGCCAAAAGGATCCTTAACTTTGTTCAAGGAACAAGGACTCATGGGATCTTCTACAAAGCTAAATCTGATCTTGATTTGATTGGGTTTACTGATAGTGATTGGGAAGGTGACAACATAGATTGAAATTCAACATCAGGATATGTTTTCATGCTTGCTAAAGGACCAATCAGCTGGTCAAGCAAGAAACAGAGTGCCATTGCACTCTCATCTACAGAAGTAGAGTACAGAGGAGTTGTAAATGCAGCAACTCAATGTTTATGGTTGCAGGGGTTACTTGGTGAGTGTGGCTTCGAATCAGAATACTCAACTACTATCTATTGTGATGATAATAATATGATTTGAATCTAAATTTCAGAGACAAAGAACCAAACACATTGAGATCCATATGCACTACATCAGACAGCTTGTGCATGATGGCACCATTCACCTACTCTTCTGTTCATCTTCAGAACAAGTAGCAGATATATTCACCAAAGTTTTTTGTGAGAAGACATTCAGCAATATCAAATCACTGCTAGGGATTTATGATCATGTTGTGAAGCATGAGTGATGACAATATTTTCAAATTTTGTTTTACTATCCATGTTTAAGGGAGGATTTTTTCCACTGGGTTTTTGCCTCTTTCCTTGGTTAAATGGACATGCAGTATGTAAAGGGTGACTAAGCCTTGTTGCTAGGCCCTATAATTTTCTGATATTTTACTCATAAGTTAGGCTTAAGGGGGGGTGTTAGAATAAACAACCCATAGTTAGCTACCTTAGACATTAATTAATCCAATTTTTGTCTTATTTGCCTAGTTTTCATATTCCACCTTATGCAAGTTGTCCTCCACATGTCCAAAGTGGTCAAACTTGATAAATTTGAGCCATGTATCTCTTGGGAAACCACTTGGAATCAAATCTACTTTATTCCTGGCCTTCCTAGCGCATGTCTGTTTTTTCTACTTTATTGCCTGCTTTTGCTGAGTTTTAAGGCAATTAGGAAAGTTTGACTAGGTGAAGTTAACTTGTTTTTTGTCCTCATCATCCTCCACTCTTTTCTCCTAAGAAAAGCATGTATGATTTTTCCTTCCATCATCTATTAGCTTGCCTAATTGATTTTTCCAATTCGTGAGCTTCTAGACAGATTTGGAAACTGCTTTATGCACCTATGGGGGATTTGCTTAGATTTAGTAGGCCTGCTTTTGACCAAATTCGAATGGAATCCTTATGCATTCGAATCTCTCATGTCATTATTTATTGTGGAAGCCTATGACTTCACAGGGTTGGCTATTGTACACTTATTCAATACAGATTAGTGTTCTGCTCCATATTCAGTCTCCTTTGTGTGTAATTTGCTTGTGTAATTGGCAAGTTTTATGAGTGTAATTGTTCTAACACCTGGGTTCAATTTCCACATATTATGTTTCTACTTCATTATTTTCTGTCGATTATTCTGCTTATTTTTTTTGTAATTCTTGTGAGGTTACATTTGATTCAATATATTCCTATGCAAATTATTATATGGTATTATATTTTCCATGTCGCACATATTTAATTTAGAATCAAGTAACTTCCATATAGATCTTTACAGAGTTTGTTTTGCAAGTACAATTTTAACAACAAAGATTGAAAATCAAAACCAACTTTGAAGAGTTTATATGGCCTCTATTGATTGTATTATAGGTCAAACGCATAGATTGTTTGAAAGGTATTTCCATGATCTGAAATGAATTTTTGACAAAGTTCAATTTAAGTCTATGCTTTGAGAGATATGTTTAGTTGAATATCGGAGGTTTGCAACAATTTACGTCCATCTGTACTCTCTATTTTGGGTTGATATTTATCACTACACAAGATAATATAGGTCAAGTTCCTTATATTATTTTCAAATATCGCTTCAATATATAAAATGGGTCTTCAATGGAATTTGATTCTGTTGACTATAACATAAGTTTTGATTGAATTGGCAACATGACATCAAATGATATTTTTGAGTTTTTATTTAGGATTACGTACATGATTTAATTTACATGTACAAATTATTGGATTCAAAGTTATTTGAAAATAAAAGTACAAAAACCTCTATTGTTGATGAAGAACTCAGTGATTTCTCTCATCTCAGTTCTCATAATCTTCAATTTTTTATCTTGAGGGTAATAAGTCAGTTGTTATTGATCCCTTGCATGCTTCACAAGATGATGATGCACAATCTAGTGATCTCTTGGAAATTTTTAAGGCTTGATCGAATTTTCAGAGTAATTATTTATCATTCTGAGATAGTGATATCATGCTTTATACCTATTCCTCTATGATGATTGGCACAGTTCCACGATGTTCCTTTGAAGATAGATACTTTGAAAATGTTTTGGAACATATGGGATGCTTGTTCCAAACCTTTTTGTTATATTATCTATCTTCTATTTCGAATTTTGAAGATAAAAGATGATCCGTTGCAACTCATCCACTCTCTGAGACTCTCTTTGGTTCACATTTTAGTGTATTATTGTATGTTTTGAAGATGGAGATTCAATATGGAGTTACTACATTTACTCTCACTATCATCCTTCCTATCAACTGCATGATTTTGATTGGCATATGTTCTCATACTTTCATGACAGATGGAGGACACAACCATTTTATTTGATATGATTTTACTTTATTTGGATCACTTCTTGGTTCAAATTTCATGGCTCTAACATCTCAAGTCTCATTCAGACCTAATCTTAGGAAGTTCAAGTCTAGTGAGCACCTTCATTTTCATGCAGAATACATAGAGATCCAACACATGATCCATACATGGGAGAAGAAACATCTTCTTCCCAAGAATAAGATCCCTGTATTGAAAGTACAAATTTAGGAGTCATTACCATGAGACTTGTGTTGTATCACGTCTGTCATGTCCCCAACCCCCTGACCGGCGAAGAGGACGCGACTCCATGGCGTTAACCACCCGGGCTAAGAGCCCCATGAACATATGCATGCACAAAATTGCTGAAACAACATGCTTAAACAAAGACTTTGAACTAAAACATGCACATATGCAATTAATCATCATACACAGCGGAAACCAACAACATTCATACATGCATGCATTCAACATGTTCATCATATCATTAACAGAAAAGATGGTTGCAGAAGTAAAAATGGAAAAGATCACTTATCTTATGAAGAAGTCAATCCGCAACCAGCTACGTCGCTGCAACGTTCCACCCAACCATAGGCCAACGTGCTTCTTAATCTCTCAGCAGCGCTGCCACCCCCGAGCTGGGCATGATTCTACAAGGAATAAGGGAACTAGCAGACTGACACATAGCCAAGGATATACAAACACATAGACAAGCCAACACAGTTGGGTTTATCAAGCCATAAAGGAGTTGGGAAAGGCTAAATGCTAAGCTGGTGAGCTCATTGCAGAGCCAAGAACACCTACACTAGAACTAGCATGGCTTCTAAAACACCCACACACACCCAACACAAGGAATCAGTCCCTTCTCTGCTACACAGTCCCTCAGGCCCTGCATTCCCTTCCAGTGCTATTCAGGGGTTGTGGAGAAGAAATCCAGCCCTCTAGCTCTGTCTGTTTGGTTTCTAGCCACCAGGTTTATCAAGCAAACCAAGCCCCCATCCCTACTCCTTACACAGTCCAAAGACCAACCATTGCACGTATGCAATTAAATCAGTTGTCATGGCTTAAACAAGGAAAAAAACTCCCAAGCAATTACACAGTCCCAAACGTATCAGTGAACGTGGGGAAAACCAAAGTCCAAAATGTGAACAATGAGCACAACTCACAACATGGGAAAAACAACAGCCCGTTTTACACAATCGAATCCACTGGGGAAGAGATTACCATTCTCCCAGCTTGCTGCGTGAGTAAACAACAATGCAAAACACAGAGCATGAGATAAGATTACACCCAATTCCAAATGCGGGTCCAGAACACACCCGATTTCCTCGCTGGGGAACAATGTGACTGACAGTGGAGACGACTCCTCACTCCTGGCTGCGTGAGACCAAAGCAGGAAAGAGGCCTGTGCGTGGGAACAACCAGACTTCCGTGAGGCACAAACAGACAATGGATATATGCGAGTAGGGAGTGCATGAGCATGAGCAACTTCCGCTCCTGTGAGAGGATGAGCATCAAATCATGAGGAACAAACAGAATAGTCATGAGGCCTGTTTAGTGGAGGGTGCGTGAGCATTTTTTGCACAGTCGTGGGGAGAGAATGAATGTCTACATGAGTGATTGCAGTGGTTCCTCTTCCAATGTGAAGTCAACCATGGTGGAGTGTGCGTGTGGGTGAGGACTGACAGTCCTGCCACCCCACTCCCAAAGACAATAACTGCCTCAACCACCAGTAGAAATTCTTAATGAAAGTGGTTGGGTAAGACAAGGAAAGAAGAAACATGGGTATTTTCCCTTACTGTCCAAGGTTTGACAATTTCCCCACCCTTATCCTTGTGAAAATCATGCTCCTTTCTCATTTTAGTTGCCGCGATCATAGCTAGTCAGGTTCATTTAATTAATTATAGATGCATATTTACATGATGACAAACATAATATATGCCGCATGCCCCGATATACCATCAGTGACAAGTTTAAATCCAAAACATAGCATAACCGATTAGTGGTGGGGCCTTGGCCTTTAGCTCCACACCATGATCATTACAATATATACATCATGTACATCTAATGCAACGGGGTCAAAACCGGGGTGTTACAACGTCAAAAATCTATGTCGTATTAGGTTCATATATTATCCATGGAACTTATGGTGTATTAAGTTCTGTAACTTATGTTGTATTAAGTTAAAGATCTTATGTTGTAATAATCTAGGACCTTGTCCTATTTGGGAGCGATGCTTGTACTGGTATATTATGTTGTATTAATATCATGAATTTATGTTGTATTAAGTTCAAATACTTTTTTCTTATCAATTCAAATGATTCTAATAGATGATACCCTATGAGATGGTTCTCCTTAACTGGAGATAAAGTTGTGTTGTATCAAGTCCAGAACTTATGTTTTATTAATTTTAGGGTCTTGTGTTGTATCAAGAACACATGACTTATGTTGTATTAAGTCTCGAGGATATACTATTTGATGTATTGCTAGTCATGGTCACCATGTGATACAAGTTTCCTTTAGGGTTTACTTACCCCTAGAGTGATTTACTTTAACATATGACTATATGACCAGGGGAAATACATATGATCATAGGTTCAGAACAATTCTTATGAGTATGATATTATAAAGATGATCAATTAATTAAAAACTCATGGAACATGCACAGTTAATTAATGATAAATGATATGAGCATAGAGATAGAGTAAAATTTGAATTTCCTATGTCAAACCTACAATGAACTCAAATTGCAAAGACATCAGTTAAGTCTAAGTTGTGAAAAACAAGGTTTAGTTACATCAGTCCCATTCACTTACATTCAATTTAGTTCTGTTACATTCAGTTCTGTTCAGTTACATTCAGTTATATTCAGTTACATTGAGTTAGATGAAGTTACATTCATTTTAGTTTTGTTCAATTAGTTAACACTCGGTTAGAGGAAGTTAACACCAATGAATTAATGGAGGGTGCATATCTTTAGTGTGGGATATAATTACGAGGTGACAACTTGGAACTGTTAGTTTTTCATCATATAAGCAAGCATTATGATCTTAGGATCTTTTCACTGAGAGAATAACAAGCACAGCAATAAAACATAAGCACATCACAAGAGACAAGAGACACAAAGAGTTTTTGATCGGGGAAACCATAAATGGAGAAAAACCTGAAACTTCCTCAAAGATAGAATCACCACAATATGTAAGACCCCAAAACAGTAAGATGCACTCCCGACAGCAGTAGTCTTCTAGTCCCAGTATATTTCCTTCTTCACTAGTGCGCCACACTTGAGAGGGTAAGTGATGTGTTGTACAAGTGATAAATAGAGAGACTCTCACTCTCTATTTATATTCTTTCATTCACTTGAGGTGCACTTAATCATGTCGGCCCAACCAACAATTACTTACTCGAGCCTACACCTTAATTAGTGTATAATAACTCAAGTGCCCCGAAACTGTGGGGACTTACACAATGACTTGACAAGAGTTGTTTACATTATTAATCCTCCCGATCGGAACATTGGGGCATGACAACATGAATCAAATACATAATAGAAACATCCCGAAATAAACATCAGGTTACAATACATAAGAATACATTCTGAAGTTACATATACATCAACACTCCCTCTTAACTAGGAAGGTATTCTTTCGACACGATTTTCAGCACTGGTCTTCTTCTTTGTATCACTGGATCATATTCGTCTTCAAGTCATCTTTGTCTTCAATTCATATTCATCTTCAAGTCATCTTCATCACTGGATCTAGATCACCTCTCGATCTGGATCGTCATAGAACATCATCACTGGATCTAGATCATCACTCGATCTGGATCATCATCACTAGACTGGATCTGGATCATCACTCGATCTAGATCATCACTGCTGGATCTAGATCATCACTCGATTTGGATCATCATCACTAGACTGGATCTGGATCATCACTCGATCTGGATCTGGATCATCTCTCGATCTGGATCATCACTGCTGGATCTGGATCATCACTCGATCTAGATCTCTCGAAGTCATCATAACTGGATCTGGATCATAGCTCGATCTGGATCTCCTCTGGTCATCATCATGTGTGTACTATCTTGTCATAGGAAGTTCTACAAAGCCAGCCCTTTTTCATGCTGGTTGTAGGCCTAGCCACCAGGTAGGTCTTCGCCCAGCACTTACATCTGACCTGCTCGTCAGAAAGGCATGCCCAGCACTCACATCTGATCATGTAGTAAACTACAATCACATCAGAAAGGCCTAGCACTCACATTCACCAGCATGATAGGACATCACATCACTAACATCTATGAAATGGCTCTGCACTTATATCTAACCTACTCGTCAGAATGGCACATTCATCCAGGCGGGAACACATCCTACCACAGTGATGAATGACTCTCACCCAGGCCGGAACCCTTCCTACCACAGTGATGAAATATTTCCACACATTCACCCAAGCCGGAACACATCCTACCACAATGATGAACGACTCTCACCCAGGATGGAACCCTTCCTACCACAGTGATGAAATATTGTGCACTCACATCTGACCTGGTAGGAATTGAATCCTACACCCTCGTCAAAATGGCCCCCAGTCCCTGACTAAGCTACCTGGTAATGGACCAGGTGCCTCCACTCTCCCTGAGAGTGGCAGTTTCCCTTACATCTGTCCTACTCGACAAAATGGCCAGCACTCACATCTGCCATGGAAGGAACTTAATCCTTTAGCCATGAACAGAATGGCTCAGCCCTTACATCTGACCTGCTCATCAGAATGGCTCTCTCAGTCCCTGACTGAGTGTTCCTGGTAACTGACCAGGTGCCTCCTTTCCCAGAATGGTATTCAGCACTCATATCTGACATGGAAGGAACCGAATCCTCTCACCATGACAGAATGGCTCAGCCCTTACATCTGACCATGGAAGGAACCAATCCTCTCACCATGTCAGAATGGCTATGGGTCTCATCACTTTCTCTTGGAAGGAACCTTGATCTGGAGAACACCAAGTCTCTCTCTGAAGTACTCGAACTTCAGCCTAGCCAATGGCTTCATCAATACATCAGCTATATGTTCCTCCGTCGCAACATATTGGAGCTTCACTGCTCCTCTCTACACCATATCCCTGATATAGTGATACTTGATCTCGATATGCTTCGACTTGTCATGGAACACTAGATTCTCTGACAACTTCACGCAACTCTGGTTGTCACAATGTATACAAGTAGCATCCAACTGGAGATCAAATATATCAGACAGTAGCTTTCACAGCCATACTGCCTCACAACTGGCTGAACAAGCTGTGACATACTCTGCTTCAGCTGTACTCAGTGCCACACAGGATTTATTCCTGCTAAACCAAGAGATCACACCTGATCCCATACTGAAGCAACATCCTGAAGTACTCTTCCTATCGATGGCACTTCCTGCCCAATCTGAATCAACATAACCTTCCAGGTTAATATTTTGATTCACATCGTACTTGAGCCCATAATCAACTGTACCCTCACTACTACATTTTGACCAAAAATCCGACGGCCGTCATGTCGGATTTTCGACACTTTGGTTTTTTTTGAAGTGTCGAAAACTTGTCATCGGTTAAGCGACACTTAAGCAACCGTCGCTTGAATTTAACTCGTTAGTTATCTGACACTTATTAAGCGACAATGACAAATTTTTAAAAACTTTTAGACCCACTAGGCATCGGATAAACGACACTTATAAGCGTCGGTGAAAGACTACGCGTCGGATAAGCGACACTTATAAGCGTCGCATAAGCGATGACTGTTAATTTTTTTTTTTTTAAATAATTGTAAACTGTCGGATAAGCGACACTTATAAGCGTCGCTTAAGCGACGACTGTTAATTTTTTTTTTTAAATTAATTGTAAATTGCTATTGATTGGGGTGGCGACATATGTTGTAGGAGGCATTTCTATTTTATATAAACTGCCATCCATCCCAAACTACATAAACGTCCTTGTTTCTTAAAGCCATGCACATTGTTCTCAATGCAATGCAAGGCGTTTGATCATGTTAACTTCATCTGAATGATGCCTCAATTTATTCTAGAGTTCGTCCCTTAGTTTCAGGTAAACACAGGGCTACAAAGATTAAGGTAAAAATGCATACCAATGAATATAGCAGAAAAGTTCCTGCATTGAAGTGTACAATTCATTTAGAACATAATCCCGACCCTCACAGTAGAATATAAGAAGAAAGTCACAGTAGATTGTGAAACACTGAAATTAAATTACAAGTTAACGATAAACCAGTACTTCAAACCTAAGACTGTACCTATAGAACTCCACTGCAGCATACTATTAATCGTCAGTGTCACCACCCAAGATGCCAACCAAACTCCTAAAGCTGCTATGCTACCAGCAAAACTTTTCATGTTAGCTGGAAGGATCTGCGGTTAAACAAGATGGAAAAAGTATAAAAATGCTTGCATATTTAAATTGCACAAATTTATAGTATAAATAAAGTAGACAACAATTGATCGCCAATAATGCTATCATCTATTGTATAGGCCAGAGATTCACTGTACAAACATAAACATTTCCATCTTTCCATACTGCTATCAACTATTGTATAGGCCAGAGATTCACTATACAAGTGTAAATATTTCCATTTATTCATATAGAGAGGGTACAATACCACAGACATGATAATGAATGGGATGGGTCCTACACCAAGAGAGAATGCAATGATGTAAAGCTATAGTAAAACACAACACAAGCAATCAACCAATGCAATAAAGTCATTGCTAAAGTTTAAAACATGAATTTGATAAATACTATATATAATCAAATTAAACACAGTTCCTCCTCACTTAAATCCCGTTTTTACCAATAAACAAGTTAAGGCCAAAACTACTAAAGAGGAATTCAAACTGAAACTCTAAAATATGATTCCAAAACATGAATTTGATATATAAAACAAAATTAAACACAATTCTTGTTCAAATATCATGCTCACCAATAAGCCAGTTAAGGCCAAAATACTATAGAAGGATTCAAACTGAGAAGATCCAGAAAGATGAATCTTTAAGATGTCATGACAAAATGAAAGTCAATCAAAGAAATCCATTTTTTATCTACTTTCACGAAAATGTATTTAAAATTCTTAATATGCATCACTCTAGCGAGACATAGAGCACACCTAACTTATATGTGTTGAGGATTGAAATGATGACAACATCTCAAAAATAATAGAAAAATTACCTTTAGGTAAAATGCAAGGCTAACAAGGAATAGGCAAATAGCCATCCCTCCAGATGAAATCTGTTAAAATGAAATTATGAAACTAAACATAAGCATTATTTTCACGAAAATTCAGATAGTTTATGATAGTACTCTGTTATATTATGAGGAATTATATCATGATAGGCTTCTTCACCCACCATGAGTAGCATACGTCTTCCAGCCTTGTCCATTAGCCATGCAGTGACTACATTCATAACAACCTAAACAATAAAAGGGAAACTTCCTTCACACACACAAACTAATTACTTGTATTTAAGTATGAAGCAAGACATGGCGTTACCTTAAAATTCATTATCAGACAGTTAACAAACTTCTAAGCTTTTATAGATAGGCAGTGACCTGAATAGAAGCAAGACCAAGGGATGCAGCATCACCAAATGAAATTCCTGATATAAGATTGACCATGAAATTACAGTTTACCGTGTAACATTTAAATAATCCAACCATTTTCTGTTCAATTTTATCCTCCATTTAAAACTCATGTCTTAACAAACAGAAATCGTTAAAAATCACAAGTCTACAAAATACATAAACAATTCAAATTAGCAAATGCATATTGAATACCAAAGTGTTTTCTGAATAGAAACTCTAATATTGGCATAGGAATCTTTGTAATATACTATCTAACTGCTTACAGAGATGCAGGAATGGTGCTTACCGGCAGACTCAAAAATGAAACTGCTGTAAAACATAATACCGCTGATTCCACACAACTGCTGCAGGAGAGGCAACCCAATACCAATCTACAAAGAACAATTTTGAGAAATGATCAGAACCAACATCATAAATCCTTGTCATTTTAACACATTTATTTAAAAAACAGCAAAAGGAGCACAAATATGCTTAAAGTTGTAGTCCACACGTTGGCAAACCTAAACTTACAGTCAAAGGGAGTGCATATCTTCTCTCCCATAGTTCAGAAAATCTGATATTGGTTTGCTGATTGCTTGCCTCAACTGCATTCTGAGATGCAATGAGGTTTTGAGAAAGTTATGGCTAGAATTTACTCCAAAATCACAGATCCAAATCAACAAGAAGAATATTTTCTACGTGCATCCAAGAAACTAGAACTGAAAGATAATATTGAATATGAATGCTGGAGCACAATCTTTTATAACCTTGAATTCATCTATTTCAAGCGAGATATCACTATCGTAGCCACAGAGAGCTTGCAATGAATTTTCAAAATTTTCATTTCCAATCTTGGCCTGCAGCATCATAAACCAACATTTCCCAAAAGTAATTTTTGATAAAGCCAGGCTCACTAAATACTGTACATGTTAAAGAACTTAAGATGACTTTGGTGAACAAACCTAACTCATATAACTCACCAGCCATCTGGGAGATTCTGGGATGAAAAAGAGTCCCATAAATAAGAATGCACAAGGTATTACACCTACACATCCGAGCAACAAAAGCGATAAGAATATTGAAAAAGAATCTAAAAGTAGGAAAATGATCAGACTAAAAAATTATCCCTACAAATTCTACTTACCAACAACTGCCAAAGTCCTCCAGTCAAGGAACATCCCACATAAATATGCCAGCGTAGTACCAATAGTGAGAGAGAGTTGTTATTAGTCATAATCATCCATGCAAACAACCCAAGTTCAAACCTCGGCAAGTGTATTGTCCTTGTGTGTGTGAGTTAAGGTGTTTCAGCTTCCAGAGCCAGAATATTAAAGAAAGAAGCAACTGAAAAAAGATTTGACCAGGTCAGTGAGATGCATCAACTTTTTAACACAGGTCGGCAAATTTTGTAACATCTATTCTTAATATGCAACTTTAATTTCAATATAACCACACTCTTCAGTGACTTGTAGAATTAATTGTTCAAGAAATATGAAGCCTTTACATTCTGAGAACTGTTTAAAAATATCTGTCATCAATTGCACTAACAAAAAAAAGTGGGGAAAACCAGCCTCCCTTAATGTAGCTCAAGACACCTATAGGAGAAAAGAGTCACCATCTTCCCATAATATAGAGC